>JAKCPI010007184.1:0-22881 GCA_023213315.1 Euborellia annulipes | reverse complement strand
TACTATGCTACGACATTTAGAATCAATTTCTATTCATATAATAAATAGGATTTAAATTAAATTAAATAAACTTTTATTTCAGGATTAAAGTAATAAAAAATAGGAAAGTTGAAATTTAATATATATGACCAATTATAAAATAATAATTGTAAGATTTAATTATTTAATTATTTAATTTTTTTTTTTTTTTTTTTTTTAATTACCTATATCTATATTTTAATACTTTTATAAAAACACGATTTAAATTTTCTGAAAATTTTCAGTTAAAACTCCTACAATTCAAAAAAAAAAAAGTTTCACTTGGCATCGTGGTTTCATAAAACCACACAATTGATTTTTTTTTCTAGAAAAAAAAATTCAATTATAATATCGATGAAAAATAATATTAAAAAAAAATTTGGTGTGATTAAAGCACAGCACACAACCCTTCAGTAAGAGAAAGTTGTGCACCGTGATATCACACCAGATTTTTTGTGTCGAGATATATTTAGTTTCCCATAGCACCTTAGTTTCAAACTTGCATTTTAAATGTTGACTACTTGAAATAAACTATGGTTATTTTTCAAAATTTTAATCTCATATTTGGACTTTTTATACATAATAGGGAATCCTAAATAAATTTAAAATTTCATGAGAATTGGAAAAGATTTTATGTGTAAAAGGTTAAGGAGACCCCCCCTTTTTGAATCGAAATTAACATGCAAATCCCCATATGGGGATTTATCATTGGCTCTATGGAAAGAAAATAAACTGAAATACTACATCAGTCACGTGTTCTTCAGAAAGCAAAGCAAAGGCAAATGAGAAATGATTTTTGAATTTTAATCAAAATTGTTAGAGCGAATTTTGAGAAAATCGAAAAACTACATCAGTAAAATATAAATAAGAAATTATATATAATATTTAAGATATTATATATATAGGGGACTAATGAGTTTTGGAAATTTATTAAACATCAAATATTAAAAGAAAAGAAGATGAATCAGGGGGAGGGGACTTAGCCAGTGACGTCATTTTTGCTGGGGTGGGGGAAATTAAATTGTTTTTTTTTCTAGCAAAAAATTCAAATATAGGCTAATAACGATGAAAAATAATATACAAAAATTTGGTGTGATTAAAGCACAGGACACAACTTTCTCTTACGTTCGATAATCGAAAGTTGTGTTCTGTGCTTGTCACACCAGATTTTTAGTGTCGACATATTTAATTTCCGGCGATTAATTAGAATTCAAGATGTAAAATTAAAAAAATTATAATAATAGTGAGGTGATAGCTGTACTATTGACAATATGATAGGATGCCTGCGGCGGACCCTCGCCTTTTTCTTCTTAATTATGAAAAGAAAATTATTATTATTCAATTCCAATCCAGTGCCTCCTTGAGTATTTGTTTACATTCATGGAATACACAAATGAAAAGAATACATAAATATTTCTCTATACATTTCCTATGGAAGAAATCGTAACTTTAAGAATTAATAACTCATAAAGTTATAGAAATTTCGGAATGAAAATAATTTTCCTGTAATCCCGAGAAGGTCCTCTTTTTCTATATATAATTTCATTTCAAAATTCCACCGAGAAGTTGCCTAAATAGAGCTTGACAGACAGACAGACGGACATTAGCGAATTATATATATATATATATAGATGGGAAAATATTTATATTTTGTCACCATGGCAACCATTTCTCCTCTTTCCTATTAAGTTCAAGAGTAAAGTGGTCTTCAGAAGACTTCAACGGCAAAATGAGAATATACATTTTAAAGTGCACCTAAAAAATAATTGATTTTTGAATTTTAATCAAAATCGTTGGAGCGAATTTAGAGAAAATCGAAAAAAAAAACTGAAAAACTACATCAGTAAAGTATTAGTACTCTTTGGCCGATTTTGATCAAAAGCTTCGTGTCACAGTCCAGGGGGGTACGTAACTTAAATATAAAATTTCAACCTCCTAGGTCTTGTCATTCTTGAGATATTATGTTCACAGACCATGTCGCAAAAAGCATTCTTTTTTGGATTCACACATCAGTAAAGTACTAGTACACTCTATTCAAAAGACTCCCTATAATTAGCAGTTAAGCAATAAATTGAAATCTTTCCTAAAGGGCCATTTCTAGTTAATTAGAGATCATATTTCTTAACCGGCGGACGTTCGCACCTTCTTTTCTAGCAAACAACAAGATTTATCCTCTATCGGTTTTGCAGTCATGTGATTTAAGGGACAAAAAAAAGGGAATGAATTTGCTAGCAGGGGAAAGGGCAGCGGCTAATTGAGTGAGCAGGAGGGGGGGGGAGTTAATTGATTCGGTGAGGAATCGTGAGATCCACAAGTTCTGGTTGCACCGGAAAAACCACAAATTAGGCCAAAGCGCTTTCGGAGACATTGCTAACTAACCCTATTGATGCTTAAAATATAGACTATTTCGCTAATGTGCGTCTGTCTGTCTGTCTGATATGCACTATTTGGGCAACTTGCCGTAATTTTAGAACCAGATTTTAATATGCTTAAAAAGGACTTTTTCTAGGAAAATTATTTTCACCCCGATATTTCTGTAACATTTTGAATTATTAATTAGCTGGGCATACACGGAGAGGTAGAACTGTCGGTTTTGACCGGGGCGGACCAATCTGTCGGGTCGATCCGCCACGGTTAAAACCGTCATTATCAATTTCGCTTAAAAAAACGGAGAGTTTGATCTGTCGGATTGCGCCGGGGCGGACCAGTCTGCCGGGCCTGCTAAAACCGGCACGGTTAAAACCGTCGTCACTCACAAACGTAAAGGAAAACCCGCAGATAAGCCCGTATAGTTGGCCCGCCACGGGCCAAACCGTACGTGTATGGGCAAAAATCTTTGGACCGCGGCAGTTTTAACCGCGGATTTGACCAAATCCGTGGACTTTCGTCTTGACGAAAGTTTTTCCTGCCTACTAGACAGATCAAGTTAAGAAGCCAAATAGAAATGATCTCTTACAGAAAAAAGCAGGCTCTGTGCTTGGGTATATGGAGCATGAGCACCATGGAAAGTGATAACATTAAAAAACGAACCAAGTGGATAAAAACCTTTTTATTGAAAAGGGGGGAATTCAGCCATATTCCTCTCTTAAAAGAATTGATATTTAAAAAAAATAATAATAATACATTTGTTTTTGTGAATGGTGATTAACTAAAATATTTTCGAACATATTAATAGCTTAATTAATTAATAGGGGGGAGGGATAACTTATTTTCTTTAAATGGAAAAAAATAAATTTGTAAAAAAATTTTCGAAGTAACATGTCCTCCCCTACCCCCTCCAAAAATCGCGACTTAAAGAGATGGTCCGGGGCGGTCAAAACTGTCGCTTGTCCACTAACGAAAAGATCAGTCCGTGAGTTCGGATCGCGGTCAAATCTGTTAGATTGATGCGTGGCGGTCAAAAAATGGCGCGTGCTCGCCCACTAACGTAAAGATAAATCCGTGCTTATTATACAGCAGACCCGGGGCTCCCTTCGAAATGTTCAAAATGTCTCCACGGGGCTTGGAGAAAAATCGAAATTTATATATACATTTTTAAAATTTTCTTTAAGAATTTTCCAATGAATAAAACATATAATTTTAAAATAATTATTATTAGGAGAACTTTTAATTATAGACCACATTTTTGTATTAAATATTTATTAAAAATATATAAATACTGTACAACGTTTCGACTGCTTATTCTCCAGCCGTTATCAAGTACTGTGCACTTGCTCCGACTCAAGTGAACTGATTTTAAAATATGTTTATAAAGGGGGGGGGGGGGGTAAATCTGCAAAAATTAGTTCGGGCTCCCCCCTCCAAAATATTTTATATTTAAGTTAGACACCCTCCTGGCACGTGACACGAAGCTTTTGAACCAAAGAGTACTAGTACTTTACTGATGTACTTTTTCAGTTTTTTTTTTCGATTGTCTCAAAATCCTCAACGATTTTATAATTCAAAAATCAATTATTTTTAGATGCTCTTTAAAATGTATATTCTCGTTTTGCCATTGAAATATTGATGATGGAGTCATGAAAAAAAACAAGACGAATGCAGCCAAATATTTTTTATTTTAAATCTCGCCCCGACGTCTGACGTTTCGGCCCGAGGTCCAGGCCATCTTCAGAACAATAATCAAAATGTGTGGAAATTTGCAGCATGTGGTCCGCTCACAGCAAAACGTACAGAAAATGTGTCAGTAAAAACGATTTGAGATAAGTTTTATTATTGTACATATCATAGATGCTACGAACGAATAAATACATGTATAAACATGAAATTAATTTTAAGAACCTGACAATTTTGCTTGCCCTGAGGATGAGTGCGACTGGCACCCGAAACGTCGGCAGAGAAATTTAAAGTTTTTTATTTAACCCGGGAAGGCTCCCGTTTCTTTTATCCAATTCTCTACGTTTTGCTCTGTTGTCGCTGTTGTTGCAAATTTCCACCGGCTCTGAAGATGGCCCTAGACCTCGGGCCGAAACGTCAGACGTGAGGAATATTTGGCTGCATTCGTCTTGTTTTTTTCATGACTCCATCATCAGTAAGCCTACAGCCAGCCACAGATCTTTTTCGATTGATTCATTGAAATATCTTGAAGACCTCGTACTTCATAGGAAAGATAGAAGCCATGGTAACAAAATATAACTATTTCCCCAAGTTACATCTTGAGTTCAAATGAACAGTTTTGTTGGAATCTAAATAGGGGAGAGGGCGGGGGACATTGGGACATTGTACAAATAAAATTAGCTGTATATAGTTTTGCTTTCAATATTTTTGAGCATTTAATGTTATGTTGTTGACACTGATTAATGCACTATCTATTGCCATAGGCTTAGCGCTTATTCACCAATAGATGAATTAGATTTTTGCAATTTTCCAAAAAATCCAAATTGTCCCAATGTACCTCTTGGGTGAGGTAGATTTGGACAGTGAAGAAAGAGCAGATGTGGACAAAAACAATTTGTTTTGTTCTAAAAAAATAATTTGATGAATAAAGGTGGCACAATCTAACACAGTGGTTCCCCAACCCTTTCTGGAAGCTGACTAACACCTATCGCCCCCTTTTTCTTTTTCATTGTATGTCTAATTTTAATCTAAAGTGTAAATAATAATGCAGTTTTATTATTTTAAACAATTTTGTTACCGCAGATATCAGTAGCGTAGCCAGGATATCTGCTTGGGGGAGGGGCCCAAAAGTTTTATGAACCCCCCCCTTCTCCAAGAAAACTTAAAGTGGAGAAATTTTTTTTAGATAATCATAATAATTATAAATAAAAAAAAAATAAAAAAAATTTTTTTTCTTGAAATAAAAAATAATTTTAATACAAAAAATTTGCAAATATTAGAGATTTTTTTCAATTATTTATAAGTTTTTTGTTAGATTTTTAGAATTTATGAGAGTTAATAAAATAATTATTTAAAAAAAAAAAATCATTAGGGAAAACAATAGGTATTTTTTTTGTTTTGGAGAAGGCTTTGGGGACCCGGCCCCCCTGGCCCCCCTGAATTCGTCACTGGTAGATATATAAAAACAGCCAACGCGGTTTTATCTGTTCACTCTTAACTGTTGTACAGTAGCACCAAAAACACATGATTTGAAATTTTGTCGCTTAGGTGGTTTCTGAAATAAACGATTCACTTAAAAAAAGAGAAAAAAAAATACAAATTAAAATCAATTAGTAAGATTACAATATAAATCAATATATCAGGTCGGATATATTCCACAATCAGGACCGCAGACAGGGGAGGCAAGGGGGGCTATATCCCGGGCCCGGGCCTATTGCGTTCCCACCTTAAAATTCTAATAAAAAATAATTTTCATGGTTAAAATTTCAATTAAAAAAAATCATTTTCTTGAATTTTTTTTTCCTCAGGGGGCCCGGGCCTTTTAATCTCAAATCAATCTTTTTCACGACTCAGGATAGCTAATAAAAATATACGGTAATAAAAAAAAATGTTTTTAAAAAAATGCTTTTATTTAAATCGAACTAAAAAGAGATAAATAATTTAATTCAATTCTTCTTGTTAAAATTGTTGAATATTTATAACTTAAAATAAAAGCGTGGGGCGCTTCGAAGTTATTCCGAGGCTATAGACAATTCCTTAAGCTATTAATGAGCGCCCCACGCTTTTATTTTAAGTTATAAATATTCAAAAATTTTAACAAGAAGAATTGAATTAAATTATTTATCTCTTATTTAGTTCGATTTAAATAAAAGCATTTTTTTTTAAAGTTTTTTTTTATTATATTTTTATTTTAATCTTTTTAGTCTTTTTTATTATTATAGAGTATTAAGAAAGCGTGAGGCATCAAATAAAGCACCACGTATATTTTGGTAAAACCCAACTGATGATTAGCGTCATCAAAAATGACCCTTAAACATGAAATTTCCCACCTCTAGCTCATCGGAAAGTCTTTTTGAAATTAGATTAATACGCGAGAGGTTTCAAATAAAAGTACCACATTAGTTTGGTATATTTTGGTAAGTAGCCCCGGGGCCCGTCAAGTCTGTCTGCGGCCCTGTCACAATATAATATCTTAAATATTATATATAATTTCTTATTTATTAGTGTCCACATGTGCCTCTCGCTAGATGTCCCAATCTACCTCAATCATGTTTATAAACAAAATGAGGCTATACAAATAGCTAAAATAAACAATTACATCTGCATGTACCGACATAGTAAGAATAAACAAGTACACTTATCTCTAATATTTCAACTGTCTTTATTCAAACGTTCATATGAAAAATAATCGACCTCAAACGATTTCCGATTTTTTTACAACGCAGGACAAATATGATGTAGCAACGTGTAACTAGCTATGGCGTAGCTTGACGCTGTTAAAATTTTTCTATAATAAAATGGGTACTTAATGCACCCTAATGGTCAAGAGTACAATCTAACTTTACATTTAGTAGCGCTAAAATTCGAATGTCCCAATGTGCCTCGTGTCCCAATGTCCCGCCCTCTCCCCTATATGTCGACACAAAAATATCTGGTGTGGCAAGCACAGAACACAACATTCTCTTACCATCGGTAATTGAAAGTTGTGTTCTGTGCTTCTCACAGTAGATTTTTTACAAAAGGTAAGTTAAATATGTAATTTACATACTGTATAATAATTTATTTTACTTCTTTATTATTAAAAAGTTACAATCTTATATATTTCCTTTAAAGACAATTCGTAAAATCAATCAGAAAAAAAAAAAGAAATCTGATTTAAACTGAATAAAAAACTAATAATATAAAAATCTTTTGATAGTAAAAGTTTTTCGGTGAGCATTAAAAGAAAGTAGGGGGTGGAGGGGGGGGGGGAGGGGTGGAGGGGGATGAATAGTTTGCAAAAGAAAAATAAAAAATAGGAAATTGTTGAGAGAGAAAATTTCTTAAAAGAAAACTATCTATTCTGTCGAATTGCATAAGCGAGAGGGTGGAGGGGGGTGGAGGGGGGGGACAGTTAACCTCGCTTATCTCTTATCAGCAGTAGGGGAAAAACGAATTGGGCCCTATCCGTTTTTTGGAAAAAGTTGCACAAACTCGGACGTCAATTAAGTTATCCTAACATAGTTGGCAGATGGAGGGAGATTATATACTTACTCCGAGGAGGGGGAAGGGAGGGAGATAGACAGACAGACAGACACTTGGAAAAATAAAACTCACTTTAGAGTTGCTGACTTCATTTTTAAACTTCAACTTTTAACTAAAACATTTCTAATTTACTTTCATTTTTATTTAGATTTAAAATAAAACAATAAATCGAAACGATTTTTGCAGCCTTTTGACTAAAATTATTAAATGGAATATAAATATTTTGTTAAGAAAATTCTAAGGGCCGGTTGCTTCATATCTAGTCAACTAGCAAACTTCTCGGACCCATAGTAAATACGAGTTAAAAAAATTAGGTGTTGGCTGTGTCTTCTACACAGCCGGTGGCTTTTTAACGTGACAACGTCTTTTGCTTGACTTCAAAAAAAAATTTTCACTCTTACCTATATTGAAATATAAAGAGAGAAAGTATTGTTGTGTTTTTTTTTTTTTTACTAGTAGTTTGTTTTCATAAATAAACATGTTCAAACATTTTCATTGAAACAATATATGACAGGTGTGGCTTTTTTTTATCCATTAAGGGCGACTTATGCTTAAAAAGTGAGGTTTTTCGAGAAAAAAACTAATTTTGGAGTTAATTACTCGGGATTTTTTTATTTATTCTATTAGAGGTTATCTTTCTGCACCAAATGACATCTCATTTAGTCAGATCTGATTAGCCGTTCCGGAATCTACAGGGGTTTAAATTTTCGAAAAACGAAATCCCGCCGAGTGCTCTCATGCGGTAAAATGACGTCATATCAAAAAAAGAAAAAAACACCCCGGGGTATTGAACCACTCTTTTTAAAACTGTATTTAGATTTAATGTAGCTTTTATGGTCAAGTAGCTATCCGCTGCACAAATAGGGCTATTTTTCGATATTTTTTTGCCTAAAAAATGAGGTTTTTCGAGAAAAAAACTAATTTTCGAATTAATTACTCGGGATTTTTTTATTTATTCTATTAGAGGTTTCCTTTCTGCACCAAATGACATCCCATTTAGTCAGATCTGATTAGCCGTTCAGAATCTACAGGGGTTTAAACTTTCAAATTAGAATTTACCGCAGCGCGGTAAAATTAAATGATAGGAAAAAAATAAATAGTGAAATCTTTAGCTGAAAACTCATTCTTTCTAACCATATATTTCCCATAATTATACCTCTTAAGACAGAGGAGTTATTCAAGCTGATAAACTTTTTCGTGCATGCCCCTCTAACATGATTTGTAAGACGTTGTCACGTCAAAAAATAATTATTTCACATATAATTAGCTACTGTATCTTAGGTAAACGAAGAGTTTTGTGAAGTTAGCAACTTAATAAAGGTATTATTTATAAAAAAGAAATTAAAATAAACTAGTCGCGCGCCATCGGCTGGCTTTGCGCCTAGTCAGGGGGGAATTCGCTCCCCTGACCTTCCTGCCAGCGGTCTCGGGCCCGCCTGCGGCTAACCTTTCTTAATTATGAAAAAAAAACTTCATTACTATTCCAAACCAGTGCCTGCTTGAGGATTTGTTTACTTACATTCATAGAATACATAAATGCAAAGAATACATAAATATTTCTCTATACATTTCCTATGGGAGAAATCGTAACTTTAAGAATTAATAACTCAAAAATTTATAGGAATTCCGGGATGAAAATAATTTTCCTGTAATTCCTAGAAGGTCCTCTTTAGGCATATAAAATCTCATTTCAAAATTCCAAAGTTGCCTAAATAGAGCGAGACAGACGGACGAAGTTGGTCAAATGGACCCTGACCGACAGATAGACGAGCACTCCGCTATTATATATAAGCTTATAGATATTAAAAATTAAAATAATTAAAGCTTTTAAAAAATTTCCAAAAAAAATAAATAATAAAAAATTATAGTTTGGAGGGAAAGTGGTGTAGGTTTTACGTAGGCCTATTTAAAAGTAAAATTATTTAGTATATGTGAAGTTATAACTTACACTGTTAGTGAAACCTCACATATACTAAATAATTTTACTTAAATCAAGCTTATTTCTACTTTCACCCCTTATATTGATATTTGGGCAGTGCCGGATTGCCCATTTGGCGGAGTAGGCGACGCCCATGGGCCCTAGGCTTTTTAGGGGCTCCACAACACAACTCATTCGGCCATCTAGACCCCGTCCCTATTTATTCAAATTGATTGGTAGCCAATTCAATTGAAATGAATTTTTGTCGAACCCGCGACACTTAGTAAAAAGTGACAAGCATCGCAGAGGAGTATATTCTGTATAAATATTTTTCGGGGGGAGGGACTCATTTTTTTGAATATATACCCCACTCCCCATTTATATACCTTTATATTTTAAAATTATATAATGTCCTCGGGCCTTGGTATAGTGGTTAGCATGCTGGTCTTTTATACCATGGGTTCACATCCCGACAATTTATTTCAATTGGATTGGCTACCAATTTAAATGAAATAAATAGAGACGGGGTCTAAATGGCCTCCGTTGCCGAAAAAGACCTTAAGAGGCTACGGGAGCTAAGGTGTTACGCATGTTTTTCTCGATAAGAGGGCGTTGTGTGTCATAAAAAGTATACCCAAAAAAATCAAGTAATTCAAAAATTTGCCAAGAGATGTCAGAATGGTAGCTAATAATATTTAATGCATTTTCATTGATCTTTTAAAAATAAATACTTTATAAATGTTATTATATATTATGCATCTTTTATAAAAGCATAAAAATATATAAATATAGGCTAATACTAGTGATCAGCTGTTAGACTAGCCTGCCATCTATTGCAAGAATGCTGAACTAATTTGACAGTTGATTTTTAAATAAATCATCTAAGCTTATTTTAATAAATTTCTTAATTAATATGTGATTAATAATAACAATAATAAATTCATTTTTAAATTTAAAAAAAAATTAAAGATTATTTGGGACAGATTGTTTTTTTGTATTTGCTTGATAACAAAAAAATTAATTACGATAATTTTTTAATAAGTCATTAAAAAAATTATAGCTCGATGTCCCAATAATCTCTTATGAATTTAATTCATTTAAAAAAAAACCGCATTGAAAAATTCCTTATAATAGTCTAGTTTTTTTTTTTAAAGTACGTTCAGACGTCGCTCCTGAACTTCCTTAATGAAATAAAAAAAATAAATAAAAATTATATTTGATATTTTTCGTATCGAATTTGTTGAAAAACTACTTGATAAATATAAAACAATAATATTTCCAAAGTAGATACATGTATAGGTATATAAATGGATATCATTTGAAGGGAAGCGTAGATTTTAAAAGAAGATATCTATCCCTCTCGGTGTCAGCAAATAAATTTAAAAAAATTTATGGAAGAATAGATTAAAGTTGTATTATTTATTAAATACAGACTGATTGTGAGGCAAATTCACAAAAAATATGGTGTGACTAGTCGCACGGCACACGACTTTCTTATCTTCGGTAATCGAAAGTTGTGTTCTGTGCTTGTCACACCAGATTTTTTGTTTAGTTTCTGCCGATATATTAGATAGAATTCAAGATGTAAAATTTATAAGTATGGGAAAATGTTTATATTTTGATACCATGGCAACCATTTCTCCTATCTTCTCTTTGGAGTACAAGAGTAAAGTGGTCTTCAGAAGATTTCAATGATAAAATGAGAATATACATTTTAAAGAGCATTTAAAAAATAGTTGATTTTTGAATTTTAATCAATATCGTTGGAGCGAATTTAGAGAAAATTGAAAAAAAACTAAAAACAGTGCATCAGTAAAGTACTAGTACTCTTTGGCCGATTTTGTTCAAAAGCTTCGTGTCATGTCCCATGGAGGTGCCTAATTTAAATATAAAATTTCAACCTCCTAGTTCTTTTCGTTCTTGAGATATTTTGTTCACACACACACAGACACACAAGGCAGAGCATGTTTGCGAAAAGCACTTTTTTGGATTCAGGGGACCTCAAAACGTGTATATCCATTAAAATCTCGACAACTTGAAAATCGCATGTACCGTACTGTCGGAAACTAAATATATGACAAGTCACACCAGATTTTTTTTTTTTTAATTCAGATTGGTTAAAAAAAAAAAAACTATTTATAATTTATATATTATCATTTCAATATATTATTGAAATTTTATAATTATAATCCAAGTATTTAAACTTATTTAACAATAATAATTTTATACATTTGAGACTCTTGGCGGCCCCCCTGCGGGTAATGCCTAGGGGTCTGCGGCCCACTGCTTTAAGAAGCCCTGCTCTAGATTAATTCTTTTCTTGGTTTAATCAAGAATGCTTGAGAGCGGAGCGAGTGACGAGAACCCCCGATAGTTAGGCAGCCGAACGCGTCCTCTAAATAAGCAAGTGGCCTAGGAAAGGGGCAAGGAAGGAAGGAAGACGTCATGACGTGCCCATTACAAGGATTTGGGCTATAGCTCAGTGGTAGAATTTCTGCCTCTTGTGCTAGGGGTTATCGCTCGCTTTACTTTTTCAATATCTATAATATATTTCACAGGGGGATGTACGAATGGGTAGAGTATATGTTGAAGAAAGAAAAAAAAAAAACAGGAAGAAAATGCAGCCAATATATTAATAGTTTCCCCCATGGCTAACGTGTCAATCCTAGGTCTGATGATGGTCCAAACCTAGGATCGAAACGTTAGCCGTGGGGAAAACTATTAATACATTGTCTGCATTTTCTTCTTTTTTTTTCTTTCTTCAACATATATTCATTAAAATTTTAGCTAGGAACAGAAATAGAGATATAAAAATCTGGTGTGACTGGTCGCACAGCACACAACTTTCTCTTATCTTCGGCACACGAAAATTGTATTCTGTGCTTGTCTCACCAGATTTTTTGTGTTGAGATATATTTAGTTTCCGCCGATATATATAAGCTTATATATATTTTTTTTTTAACACTCACACTTTTTTTTTTATTACACTCACACTCACAAACACATACACACAGTTTTTTCGGCAACTCAGCCCATATAAGACTTTATTGGGATCTATGGGAGAGGCGTGGCTTCACCTGGTGGCAAAAAATGAACTAGCCATTGTAGGATTGAATGGCTGAGCTGATACGCAAGTACACGTGTTTTATGAGACAAAAAGTTTAATTAAAAATAAAAAATGGGTGTGACGGTACAGGAAATTTGTAGGTTTTCTTCTGCCACACTTACTAATAGAAATTTTATTTGTGGAGACAATATTATTGATCCTGGTCATGTTTTAAAGTGAGTAATAGTAATGACAGTTTCAATGACAGACCAAATTCTTGCTTTCTGTTTACATTCTACAATAAAATTATTTATAATTTTCACTATACTGTCTTTTTTTGGAAAATAATGAAATCGAACTGTTTCATGCTTAGATGCATGACTTTTACACCCATAAACACAAAGTAGATACACATTGCTTTTATTTTTATAAGGAGAAAATTTCATATTTGTGAATATATTAGTGTATGTATGTATTATTTATTAATCTAACAATAATGTTTACTCGTGGGTTATAACTTTTTTTTAAATAATACAATTATATCAGATGTTTAAATGTTTCTTGTCCCTTATATCACGTTAAACATATGAAGGTTTATCCTACAATCGCTAGTTCGAATTTAAGCCACCAGGTAGAGTATTGAAATGCTAAAGATCCCAATACGATAACCGTTATTTGTAAATATATCTATTGGGGGTCCAGGCATTCTTATTTAAGCCATTTGGTAGCCAAATGTGCTTTAAACAATTTTGAAAGGAAAATGAAAATATATATTTTAAAAACGTAGACTCACCGAGTACTGCAGGTATATATTAATTAGGGAGGTTTAGGCCTTTTCAGTACATAAAAATAATACAATTTTTAAAAAATTATATTTATTTCTAAAAGGTTAACAAACCAATGCTGGTTTCGATAGCATTTCAGCTTATCTTCTTCAGTGAATGGTTTTGCACCTGGAAAGGTAAAAAAAAAATTTTTTTAATGTGTGTTAATATCAAAAAATTTTAAAATTGAATATAAACCTTTCCAGGTGCAAAACCATTCACTGAAGAAGATATGCTGAAATGCTATCGAAACCAGCATTGCTTTGTTAACCTTTTAGAAATAAATATAATTATAAAAAAATTGTATTATTTTTATGTACTGAAAAGGCCTAAACCTCCCTAACTAATATACAGATTAAAGATCATCTAAAAAATAATTGATTTATGAATTTTAATTAAAATCGTTGGAGCGAATTTTGAGAAAATCGAAAAAAACTGAGAAAGAACATCAGTAAAGTACTAGTACTCTTTGGCCGTTTTTGTTTAAAAGCTTATTTTTCCACGCCCCAGGGGAGTGCCTAACATAAATATAAAATTTCATCCTCCTAGCTCTTTTCGTTCTTGAGATATTTTTTTTCACAGACACATCAGACAGACAGACCATGTCGCGAAAACCACTTTTTACTTTCTCTTACCTCTATATATATGTTAATATATATATAGAGAGAAAGTATTGGATTCATGTCAAAAATTCGATGTCGAGATTTTGATGGATCTTCACGTTTTGAGGTCCCCTGAATCCAAAAAAGTGGTTTTCGCGACATGTGTGTCTGTCTGTGACTGTGTGTGTGGTCTGTGTTCAAAATATTTTAAGAATGAAGGAATGAGCTACGAGGTTGAAATTTTATATTTAAGTTAGGAACACCCCATGGGACCGGACACGTAAGCTTTTAACCAAAATCGGCCAAAGAGTACTAGTACTTTACTGATGCACTTTTTCAGTTTTTTTCGATTTTCTCAAAATTTGCTCCAACGATTTTTTTTAAAATTCAAAAATCAATTATTTTTTAGATTCTCTATAAAATGTATATTCTCATTTTGTGATTGAAATCTTCTGAAGACCACTTTACTCTTGTTCTCCATAGAAAAGATAGGAGAAATGGTTGCCATGGTAACAAAATATAAATATTTTGTCATACTTATAAATTTTACATCTTGAAAATCGAATTGTACCATACTGTCGGAAACTAAATACATGTCGACACAAAAAATCTGGTGTGACAAGCACAGTACACAACATTCGATTACCGAAGGTAAGAGAAAGTTGTGTGCTGTGCGCCAGTCACACCAGATTTTTTGGATTCGAGGGACTTCAAAACGTGAAGATCCATCAAAATCTCGACATCGAAATTTTGACATGAATTCAATACTTTCTCTCTCTATATATATTACATATATATAGAAGTAAGAGAAAGTAAAGATATCAAATATTAGATAGGCCGATTACAAAGCAAGGACAACAAGGGATCTACTCCGCAGAGGGTCTTCTGTTTCGATTATCAAATTTGCTATATAATTTGAACTCTGTCCATAAGTGAGACGTTACCGAAACGTTGTTCATTATAATAACCCCCCCCCGCCAGGGCTGTTTCATAGCATTATTATTCTAATGATTTTATTTCTCTATTTGAAATTTGTCCTTGGGTGTGTTTATTACGAATTATTGTGGTGAAATTTCCAAAGAGAATTTTAATTTCCCTATAAATGTTGAATTTGATCAAAACACTTGCTATCGATTGTGAAATCAAAATTCAATTATTGGGCTAATTTCTTAATCAACGTTACTTTAAATTTAAAGTTAGCCTAGTCGGCGGTCTCTTCTTCAAAATCGGCTGTGCAACCAGTCACACCAGTTTTTTTTTAATTGAAAATTAATTCCTTCTCTCGGAATTAGTTCTTTGTAAGCTACAGTAGAATGCTAGAGAAGATTATAACATTTGACTTTAATGCCCGGTTGCTTCACTTTTAGTCAACAAGCCAATTTATCCGACAGATATTAAATCATTGATATAGTAAACAAGAACTCGCATAAGCTTCAAATTAAAAAAAAAATGAGTTTTTTTTCACATATAATTAACAATCTGAAGTATAAGGAAAGTTTTGTGAAGTTAGCAACTTCATAAATTTCCAAACAATAAAAATAAATAAATAAACATTACATTTTAGGTCACTCACTAACAACGTACATACTGCTTTGTCCAAACATGCCGATGATGGGCACTCATTTGATTTTGACAACTTCGTTATTCTCGGACAAGAGCAAAACTTATCAAAAAGATTATTTTTGGAAAGTCTATATATAAACATTTACGATAATGAAAGCATAAATTATAGAGTAGACAGAGAGAGATCTCAAGTGGTATTTGGAAATTTGGTTCAAAAATCAAAAATGAATTGTTATAATAGTAAAATCTTTAATTGAAGAATCCTGATTTATTTAAATATAGTACTCATTATAGTTTAAGTTTTTATGCATAGATGTCAGCACCTCTGTAGTAAATTTAATATAATCTAAATGACAGTTATTTTTGAAAGAACAAAGAAAAGAAAAACTGATTAATTTAGAAATTGATAATATTGAAAAGTTTTAAATGTATCACAGTTGTTTAATAAATGATATGTATTAATTCTAATTTGACAAGAGGCACACAAGTTGTTGAATATAAGGTATAAATTTAATATCTATAAAAAAATTTTAATAACTTATAACCTAAAAAAACTTTTTCCAAGAAATGTATGTAATGTTAATTTTTGTTTAATAGATTTTAGAGCATATATATATAAAAGATCCATTATTATATATTAAATATAAATAATAAATGTATATAATAAACAAAACAATAAGAGGCAGATTGAATTTGGACTTCATTCGCATACATGAGATATATATTTTGGAAGATTTCCACCACAGGTAAAATAAAATAAATAATGACTTGTCTTGCCTCGAAAGAGAATTTTATACATGTTTTAATTATTTTATTATTATAACTTACATCAATAAATGATAACATAGTATTCCTTAAGAAATATAAAAGTATATTACATGATTAAGACAGATTGTATAAAGATCAAATAGAGAATTTTATAAATTAACGTTGTAACATATAAAAATTGTAATTTCAGGTCTTGAAAATGGAATTGAAAAATTTTGAAAGTGAAATTTGCAAAACACTTGACCTGTTGGAAGAGAAATAAATACAAAATTAAAATTAATCTTGATTTTAATTAATTTTAAATAACTTACCTCCATCCAAAGTTGACGAGTAAGCTGCTGCTGCCAAGGAGAATATAATCCTCGTCTACAAAATATTTAAAAAATAAAGAAGAAGCAGGAAGCTCCATCCAACTATGATATATGTTCAACGCAGTCACCTACAATCTCAACAACAACGACGAACCATCAATTATATAAGGAATAAATTTGGTAAACTGGCCAATATTGAAAATAAAATTAAGTTTTTTAATAGGTGTATAGCCTATGAAATGTTTCCTAAATTTATCAGTAATACAGTTAATTGTCGATCGGTGAACTTTTCTAACTCAAATGATATCCTACGTAACCGTTTTGATTCACATAGTACAAAATATAAGCAAAAAATATTAAAATTACATCAAAAAGATGCATATAGAGAAAGAACATTAATAGAGAGGGACATAAAAACAAATTTAGATAGACTAGAACGTAATATTGATGAACACCAAGTTTTAAGACTAAATAAGATTTTTAAGAGTACATATGATAAATCATTTATTGAAGCCAGGATCTCATATAATAACAAATTTAATAAACTAGAAAATAACCAAGTACAACGATACTATGACCTGTTAAAAGATTCAGAACAATTTATTGAAAACTTGTCAGATATTCAAATACCAGAAAATGTGAAAAGAGGATTAATATTAGGACCCAAATTTGCTTTTGCATTAAAAGAACAAAAAAATATTATTTCCTTAGTAGCAGACGTAGAAGCAATAATTGATAGACTTAAAGATACAAGAACAAAGAACATAATTAGAAATAAAATCCTTACTGTAATTCAGAACCAAATTAATAATAATAAGAAACCAACAAAATTACATAATGTAATAAAAAATGACATCTTAGCCACTATAAAATTCAAAAAAGAATTTAGGCACACTGTAGTGATTGTTAGTTCAGATAAAAGTAACAAAACTGTTATTTGTAATAGAGAACAATATGATGACAAAGTGGACGATATAATTAGGGATGAAAATAAATATCAAAAGATAACTAGATATAAAGACCCTATAAAAAATTCGGAGAAGAACATCAGTAAATTTGTAGATAAAATTAGAGATCTAAACATGATTAGTAGTGAATGCCATAAGGTACTAAAACCGAAGAATAGCAATCCAGGTTTTATGTATTTTACAATAAAAACACATAAACCAGAAAAACCATTAAGACCTATCATTACTGCGTATGGGACTCCGAATTTTAATTTAAGTAAATATTTAGGGAAGATTTTAAACCAATTAACAAATAATAATAACAGAGTAAAAAACTCAGCAGAAGTAATATCTAGACTAAAAAATACAACAATAAAACAAGAACAATGTCTCCTAAGTTTTGACATAAAAAATTTATTCCCTAATTTACCAATAACAATGATAAAAGACATAATAGATGATAGGTGGCCTGAAATACGGACTTATACAGATATGTCGAAAAAAATGTTTTTGGAAGCCTTCGATATCTGTACAAACTCCAACATATTTAAGTTAAAAGATCAATACTATTCACAAGTTAGTGGAACACCAATTGGAGGTCCTATTTCATCTGTGTTAGCAGACTTGTTAATCGACCTGATACATGAAAAAGTCTTTAAGAATTATTCTCCACAAATTGTATTATATTACGTAGATGATAGTTTTTGCATAATAGAAAAAGAAAAAATAGATACATTGTTGTTAGATTTGAACTCAGTTCATGATAACATTAGTTATACTTATGAACTAGAAGAAAATAATCAAATTAACTTTCTTGATATAACGATAAAAAGAGATAGCTTAGGAAATCTAACAACAGAAAACTATAAAAAACCTGAAAAGTCCTTGAGAACTATCAATTTTTTCTCCCAACATCCAGTTCATCAAAAGAAAAACTTAATAACTAATGAACTTTCTAGAATACAATCCACTACATGTAATGAATTACTACCAAAACATATAAAATTGTTAAAAGAAAAATTTATCTCCAATGGGTATCCAGTGGATTTTATTGAATCTTGTATAAACAATAAAAACAATAGAATAAAAAAAGAAAAAAACAATACTAGTCTGATTAAGGGTTCTATAACTTATATCCCAGGAATCTCTAACATAATAAAAAGATATTTGAATGATGTAAACATTAATGTAGTATATAGTATTAAAAAACCACTTGCGATGATAATAAACAACAAAGATCCTATTGATAAACTAGATTTAAAAAATGTAATTTATGGTATAAAATGCCTAACATGTAAGTCTGAGAATAATGAAAACAGTATGTACATTGGACAAACATCTCGTGAAATAAAAGTGAGACTAAAAGAACATTTTAGGTCGCTCACTAACAACGTACATACTGCTTTGTCCAAACATGCCGATGATGGGCACTCATTTGATTTTGACAACTTCGTTATTCTCGGACAAGAGCAAAACTTATCAAAAAGATTATTTTTGGAAAGTCTATATATAAACATTTACGATAATGAAAGCATAAATTATAGAGTAGACAGAGAGAGATCTCAAGTGGTATTTGGAAATTTGGTTCAAAAATCAAAAATGAATTGTTATAATAGTAAAATCTTTAATTGAAGAATCCTGATTTATTTAAATATAGTACTCATTATAGTTTAAGTTTTTATGCATAGATGTCAGCACCTCTGTAGTAAATTTAATATAATCTAAATGACAGTTATTTTTAGAAAGAACAAAGAAAAGAAAAACTGATTAATTTAGAAATTGATAATATTGAAAAGTTTTAAATGTATCACAGTTGTTTAATAAATGATATGTATTAATTCTAATTTGACAAGAGGCACACAAGTTGTTGAATATAAGGTATAAATTTAATATCTATAAAAAAATTTTAATAACTTATAACCTAAAAAAACTTTTTCCAAGAAATGTATGTAATGTTAATTTTTGTTTAATAGATTTTAGAACATATATATATAAAAGATCCATTATTATATATTAAATATAAATAATAAATGTATATAATAAACAAAACAATAAGAGGCAGATTGAATTTGGACTTCATTCGCATACATGAGATATATATTTTGGAAGATTTCCACCACAGGTAAAATAAAATAAAATTGACTTGTCTTGCCTCGAAAGAGAATTTTATACATGTTTTAATTATTTTATTATTATAACTTACATCAATAAATGATAACATAGTATTCCTTAAGAAATATAAAAGTATATTACATGATTAAGACAGATTGTATAAAGATCAAATAGAGAATTTTATAAATTAACGTTGTAACATATAAAAATTGTAATTTCAGGTCTTGAAAATGGAATTGAAAAATTTTGAAAGTGAAATTTGCAAAACACTTGACCTGTTGGAAGAGAAATAAATACAAAATTAAAATTAATCTTGATTTTAATTAATTTTAAATAACTTACCTCCATCCAAAGTTGACGAGTAAGCTGCTGCTGCCAAGGAGAGTAAATAAACAAAGATTGTGTGTCTAATTTCACCCCTTATACCGAACTTTGCCTTAGCTAGTCAACTACGGTCTGAGATGTTAATTAATCATATCATTAGCTTAACTAGAAGTGAAAAGACTCTTAATCATATTTTTGGAAGTGATTTTGAATTGAATTTTTTTTTAACGCTGATTGTTTTTACATTACTTTTTAACACCTATTTGTTTATTTAAAATTTTAACGCCTGTTTTTAGAGAATAGACTTGAATATGTGTCAAAACAAAAAAATCTGGTGTGACCAGTACAGAACACACACCTTTCATTTACCGAACGTAAGAGAAAGTTGTGTGCTGTGAGACCAGTCCCACCAGATTTTTTTAAAACTGCATTGATTGGAATAACGCACAACTTTGAATTTTTTTGTTTCGATTTCTCAACTATTAATCACGTGGACAAATAAAAACAAGAAAATTTAAAAAATAAATATCCTTTATGTTAATTTCATTTCAAGGCTCAAACTAAATAATTCCGGTAAACAGACAAATTCCATTTAGATAGTTTAGAAACTTCAAGACGCCTGAGGGCTTTTCAATTTAAATTATAAATCTTATAGAAATAGATAGAATCAGAGCAAAAAAAAAATCTGGTGTAGGTGGTAGCACAGCACATTACCTTAGGTGATTGAAAGTTGTGTTCTGTGCTTGTCACGCCAGATTTTTTTTTGTTTAGTTTCCGCCGTTATATTAGAATTCAAAGATGTAAAATTCATAAGTATGAGAAAATATTTATATTTTGTTACCATGGCAACCATTTCTCCTATCTTTTCTATTTGGTATCCAAAATGCCTTAAATTAAATCATCGGTCTGCCTGGGGTCCGAACCCGCGGCTTTTGGTATACGAGGTTAGCACGCTAACCCCTACACCAAGCCCCGAGGGCGAGAACAATATTTATTTAGTAGTTGAAGATTTGAATGCCCACGGGGCTTGGAGTAGTTGGTAGCGCGTCTACCTTCTATACCGAACGTCGCGGGTTCGGACCACAGGCAGTCCGAAGATTTTATTTAAGGCATTTGGATACCAAATGGCTTAAATAAGAATGCCTGGACCCAAATATGTATAATAATCAATAACGGATATCGTTTAAAGTCTTATATGGCCTGAGTTGCCGAAAAGACTGTGTGAATGAGTGTGTGAGTGTGAGTGTGAATGAGAAAAAAGTGTGAATGTTTTAATTATTAAAAAAAAAAAAAAAAAAAAAAAGATTTGAATCATTTAAAATTATTTTAAAAATGATATTTTATCTATTTAAAAATTGAATAATTAAATCTCATATTTGCCCACGGGGCGTGGTGTAGAGGTTAGCGTGCTAACCTCATATACCAAACGTCGCGGGTTCGGACCCCAGGCAGTCCGATGATTTTATTTAAGCCATCTGGATACCAGATGGCTTAAATAAAAATGCCTGGACCCAAGGTCTTTAAATACACAGGTTGGCCAGAAACTAGTAAACAAACAATTTTCAGGTCCCAGTTTTTGATTGGTCCACGTCATGAAGCTCCTCCTTGCTTATTTTTTCTATTTGGCAGCATTGTTGACTGCTTATAACCTAGTTCACATTCATTTTGTTTTATTTGCAAATTGTATAGTTTCGGACTAAACTAATTTAGACCGTGGTATTTATACTGCTTTATTAATAATATGCCGTGTATAAATTTTTATAAATTGTTTGTTTCGAACGATTTTTTACAAAAGGAGGAGCTCCATGACGTCACTCTCTTGAAATGGAAAAAATATAAACAAACCGAGTTTGACCCCCCTGCCTGGACCCTAATATATATAAATTCATAAATAACGGTTATCGTAAATGTCTTATATGGCCTGAGCTGCCGAAAAGACAGTGTGAATGTGTGTGTGAATGAGAAAAAAGTGTGAATGTTTTTTTTTTTAAAAAAAAAAAAAAAAAAAAAAAAATCTCATAATTATTTTTTTATAATTAGTCATATATATTAAATTTCAACTTTCGTATTTTTATCGTCACGGCTTCTGACGTCACGGCTTGTAACGCGACATGCTGATAGAAGAGCGAAAAAGTTTGAGAGGAGCAAATAAAAGTTTCACTTAAAAAAAAAATCCCTAGTTATATGCAGCCAAAATTACTGTGACGTTTCGGCTTTCTTAAGAGCCGGAGGCGAGAATAAATGAAATTTTAATTTTGAATGAAAAATTTCATCTAACCTTGACTCGAATAGCCTGTTGGTCCTTATATTATAAAATGACAAAAAATATTTTACACAGTTGTGCCATTCGACATTTTGAGCAAATTTTATTGACACGCTTCAGCCCTGATGATGGTCGTATATCTGACCGAAACGTCGACTTGAAGCGAATAATAAACGAAATAAACTTAGCTGCAATCTTTTTTGCAATTAATTTTGAAATTAAAATTTCGTTTATTCTCGCCTCCGGCTCTTAAGAAAGTCAAAACGTCACAATAATTTTGGCTGCATATAACTAGGAATTTTTTAAAGTGAAACTATTTTGATCGACACATATTTTTTCGTTTCTCTATCAGCATGTCGCGTTACAAGTTATGACGTCACAAGCCATGACGACAAAAATAGGAAAGTTGAAATTTAATATATATGACGAATTATAAAAAATAATTGTGAGATTTAATTTTTCAATTTTCAAATTGATAAAATATAATTTTTAAAATAATTTAAAATGATTCAAATACTAAATA
Organism: Euborellia annulipes; assembly: GCA_023213315.1. NCBI lineage: Eukaryota > Metazoa > Arthropoda > Insecta > Dermaptera > Anisolabididae > Euborellia > Euborellia annulipes. Next base: position 84 of record JAKCPI010007184.1, on the reverse strand, counting down.
AATATTGTTCTCAGTTTTTAATTTAACATACGCCATTTGATTTCCCATTTTCCAATTAAGATTAAAAACGCGATTTTAATACCC
>JAKCPI010007180.1:0-41175 GCA_023213315.1 Euborellia annulipes | reverse complement strand
GCTTGATCAGAAATCTTGCACGTGCACGAGCTCTTTTAAATAATATTAGATTTTGATCAGTCGGAATATTTTGAAAATTTTTCAGAGCCTTTTTCCTAGCAGAAACAGCAGATTTTATTTGGTTGTTCCACCAGGGGACGCCTGGGCGTTTGTATGACGTTTTCGATCTTGGAATTGATGTACCCGCTGCTCTGACAATATGTCTATTAAAGGATTCCAACTCATCCAATGGATTTGAGTTGTTTTTGGTAAGTGGAATAGAAAGGGTGAGCCTGTTATAGAGGGTCCAGTTTGCCTTATTAGTTTGCCACTTCGAATGGGTTCTTATCAGTGAATTATCATTATTAAAATAGGTGATAATTATAGGGAAGTGATCACTACCGCATAAATCTCCATGTGTCGTCCACGAGAACCTTGCGTAGATAGAGGGGGAAGAGAATGAGAGAATCGATTGCCGAAAAACTTCTATATGCTGCACTAAAGTGAGTTGCAAGACCTGTGTTTAGTAGAGAGATATCATTTTTTTCTCAACAGTGATTCAATAACTCTTCCTTTTTGAGAAGTAAATGAGCCACCCCATATTCTGCTGTGGGAGTTTGTATCTCCTAGAAGTAGGAAAGGTGCCGGGAGTTGTTCTATTATGTCTTCAAGCTCCTTCACAGTCAGCTTATGATTCGGCGGTATGTATATGCTGCATATAGAAAGTTCTGGACATTTCATTCTAATGGCGACCGTCTGGAGCGTACTATTTATTGTTATAGGAGTCGAGTAGAAGTGGTCTCTTATAAATATAGAGACTCCCCCATGTGCTTTAATGCCATTGCAGTCACTTCTATACATATCAAAACCTCTAAGACTAACGTTATGAGTAGGACGTGTATGCGTTTCCTGGAATACCAATATTGATGGATCGTATTCTTTTATAAGCAGCTTGATTTCACCAAGTCGATTAAAAAATCCGTTCATATTCCACTGTAGTATTCTCTTTAAAGCCATTAATATAGTTGATTTGAGAAGAAACCTTAGTTAAGCCAGTTAGACATAGTCTACAGACTCACAAGCTACTGATTTGTTTTAAGGAAACGCTATGAAAAATAAACAAATGAGATAGTCGTTATCGACCGAGTAACGCCTTGGAGATCTAAGGCAGTGGTAGAGCAAAGAATGTCCTAGATCTTATCTCTCTTCTTTCTAGATCTTGAGCTTTTTTTCAATATCCATTTCTGTGTTCCTGCAAGTTGACCCGTCCTTGAGGGCGGCCGAGGACGGATGTAGCCAGCCACTTCAGACCCAGTTGACATAAAGGAATCATTATCCTCATCATCATCTGGTTTGTCTTGTGTAAGGGTATCTATGGGTTCCGGGTGTCTTATATTTAAATTTGTGGAAGGAATGTTGTTTTCTTTGGTCAGTAATAGTTTATTAAGTTGGTCCTTCAACGAGTTGACTTGTAGCGTTAGATCCCTAATCGTATTCTTTAGCTCAATACATGATGAACAAGAACTATTTGACTGCACAGCCCTCGCAAAGGTCGTGCTTTTCTCTGCATCAACCTTTTCCTTCCTATCGTATTGCAGCTTCGCAGCGTAATAAGATATATTTTGATCGACTGACAGTTGTATTATATTCTTTTCTTTTAAAAATGCAGGACATTTTTTGTAAAAGCTTGGATGTGGTTGTTTGCAGTTCACACAAAAAGCACCATTTTGACAGGGAGTGTCAGTGTGCGCATTCTCCCCACATATACCGCATAAAGGGGCCTTGGACATGCACCTACTAGAGGAATGTCCAAAGGACTGGCAGGTGAAACATCTGAGAGGTGAGGGATAATATCTTCTAACATTTAGATTGTGAAACCCTACTTTAATTTTTAAAGGTAACGTGGGGGTACCGAAGGTAAGTATGGCCATTGGTGTAGAGAAAATTTCTCCATTTTCCCTTCTCTTAATCTTGTATACTCCCGTAACGTTTTGGTTTTTTAATTCCAGAGCAATCTCCTCTTCTGAGATTTCTACTAAATCGTGACAAAAAATAATTCCCCTAGAAGAGTTTAATTTAGGATGAGGTTCAATTTTAATCTTTGTTTCAGGGCCAAAACTGTCAATTTTCTGTAATGAACGAGTCTGCTTGTCAGAGAAGGTTTCAACTAGAATAGTGCCGTTATTGAGTTTTTTAATTAATTTCATTTCTCCAGCTGCGCCGGAGATAATTTTATTAATAAGAAATGGAGAAATTTTTTTTAAGTCCTTTATCTTTATCTACATTACTAATAATTAAGAACCGTGGCTCTGGGTTCATTGAAATAATATTATCTGAATTGAAATTTATATGTTTTGGAAGAGAGGGAAATGCATCCACCTGTCGTGATCGCTTTTGCGGTAAGCGATAGCTAATCATTTCCGAGTAGCCATCACCTCCCGCTGTAGATAAGGAGGGGGCTACTTCGCCCCCTCCTGGGCCTGGCATAACGCCGTTATGTTAGGAAATCAAAACTAAATAATAATGTTTAGATAAAAAAAAAGACAAAATAATATGAAATACGATACGAATTGGCCAGTGGGAAGCGGAGATAGGCGACACGTCCACACACCAAGGAAGCTTAGAGCGTACTGAAGAATTAGAAAATGTTAAATTTGAAGGAATGCAGAATATTATAAATTGATTATTTTAGATATGCAAACTGAGCCGTCGTGAAAAACATGTTAAAAATATCAATAAAAAAACAAATAGTTTATACTATTATATCCAGGAGGCTTATTTCAAAAAAAAAAAAATATTTTGTGAAACAAAAGATTTTTTTTTTTTTTTTTTTTTTTGATAATTACATAGAAAAGGGATTTTTTTTTTGATAATAAGACAATAGCCATCCCAACTTCAATGAACAATTGCCAGAGAATATTGAGTATATCAGAAATGGTGATTCAAAAATGTTAAATTGGGTCTAAAGAGAATTTGCGACAATATACCTGACTGGCGAATCCAACAATGCACATACCGGCTACACCAAGTATTGACTCTTTAAAAACAGTGATTGGTAGAAACAGGATCTTCTCAATCTCATCACAACATCCATGGAACCGACATCCAACAATCCGATGATACAGGGCATGAAAATTTATTTCCTTCATATCTACCACGAAGCAAAGGGAAAGGAATTGGGTACCGTTTGAATTGGTCAAGCATCTGCATTTATGCGGAGATGTCTTGCCCGGTACTAATGTTTAAGGTTAGATGGGGTCTTGGAATGGCACGTGTTTCTTTGGCGAAATTCACGTCTTGGACCCGGCATCATAAAGTTTTGGGCAGTGCCCGGGGGTTGAGCGATGGCTCAAAGTTTATTCTCAATTATTTACTAAAATAAATTTCATACTCCCGCTGTATCGGAACTGAAGGCGAAGGCCACAATAGAAAATTAATAACAAAATCTAAAAAATCCGTCTCCCCAATAACACTATCTCTTTTGAGTTACACACGACTTCTAATAGATGATTACAATTAAATTGAACATGAACAGGCCAGGCAGCAGTCATGGTATTTAAAAAAATGCAGAATGGGTTAAAATCCCAGCTCCTCCACCATAAAGTGTAAAATTGCTCCTTTGGTAGGGGCTACTACACTACTTTAATTTAACTTAAAATTAATAAGAGTTGAAGATAGGGGAAAATGAATAAATAAAAAAATTAGAGATTAAGGATTTGTTTATTAAATTAAAAGATTGTTTGAATGATTGTTTTCGTTTAATAACAATAATTGAAATGGTTGAAATCAGTCATTGGCTTCGCTACAATGACTTGTGGGGTTTAACACAGTGGTAGAATTATGTATCTATTTCGACGGGCTCAGGCGCATAACATTGCATTTGCTCAAATCTATTTTTACAGTAGTACAATTGAATTGACAAGATTTTATTTAAGAATAAAAAAAATTTTCATAAAAATTTTTTTTTTGAATGGAAATGATTTATAATATATATAACACACACGTGGATTTGGTGAGAACAATAAAAAAATTGTAGCGGACTTATCTCGGTTGACCCGCAGGAGTTGTGGCGTGAGCAAAATCGCTGATGGCTTCCTCCGGCCTGAGGAAGGCGATGATGATTTGCCGAGATGTCGAAATGCGATGGATTCCTCAGTAAATAGGAAGGATGAGGCCCGTATCTCTCTTATTCATATCAAATGTAACAATTTGAAACCTCTCTTGATGAGGTAATTATGTTTTTTTGAATGGGGTGGTCTTCTTTAATAAAAAAATTTTATACGAATTTCGCCAGAATAAAACTCAGAATAAAAAAAAAACTTCTTCGCTCTTCACAACTATTAGCAAGAGCCACATAGAAATAGTTATAGGCGTTTAGAGAGAGAGAGAGAGAGAGAGAGCCAGGATGAGCTCCTCTCCGGTCGGCAATTGTAAGAAGACTGAATATTTTAATTGGGCCTTGGTGTGTGTGTGTTTGTTTTGATTTTGAAATTTGATATTTAAATTTTTTTTATTCGCAATTATTATATTATTTAAATCAAAATGTTTGTAAATTAATGAAATAGAAAAATAAAAATATTTGTTTGAAATTAAAGATTGAATTTTAAAGTGTGAGAAAGAAAGAAAAAAAAAATTATACATTGATTACTGAGCTCCGTCGTAAAGAATTAAGTTTAAAAATATAAAAAAATGACAAATAGTTTATACTATTATTAAAAGTCTAACAATTAAATCTTTCAATTTGATTAAAACTTGTTTTTTCGTATGTATATTTAATTGTCTAAAACAAGTTATCTGAAAAATTGCGGGACATGATTAAAGAAAGGCCCCAGGCGGTCGATGGCTGGCGGTAGGGGTAGTAAAATAATATAAATTCTTTCTAGATCCAGTATTAAAACAATGCTTTAAGAATTAATTACTAACTTAATCATTCAGGTTGCCTACTTTCCAGAGACAAATTACGAATGAATTTATGATCCCAAGATAAAAGTTCAATTCAGGGCAGATATTGAAAACTTTAGAAGAAAAATAATTTTTTTCAATATATAATTATTTAGGTGGATCTATATCCTAACTTCAAAATTTAATTTTGTTTAAATACAATAACGTGCCCTTTGGAGTAGCGGAAGATTTCTTTCTTTATGATCTAATGCACCGGTTCTTTTTATTTTCATTAGTCGGCACCTCTTGGAGTCTTAGAATATACCCTCGCACCCCTTCAAATGCTTTCTCGCAGCTTTGGGTGTGCGGACAGCCCTGGTTAGGATTTAAGAGATCGTGTCTTATCTTACGATTGTTAGTCGAATATGCGATAAATTTATTTAAATTAAATAAATATGGACTACTTTATAGAAATGATTATAATAAAAAAATTTATTTTACATTTAAAAGAAAATAGGGCTTTTAACTTTTGGTAGTAAAATAATAATTTCAAGATTTTTTTATATATTCAATGATTTCTTGATTTATGAACTAGAAAGGTAGCAAAGGAGAAAGAGATTCGTAAATCAAAAAAATAAAATCACCATAAGAAATAGTGAATTCATAAAATCTCTAAAAAAAATTTCATAAAAAAAAAAGAAACCTGTGGAGGAGAATCTTATATCAATCAAATTTATAAAGCTATGAAAAATTTATATTTTTTTCCATGACAAAATTACTCGCCTTTCGAATTTTCTCCTCTAAAGAATTTGAATGATATCGTTTTTGATTATAGTTTAAACTATAAAAATTTTATTACCTTATATTTAAGGAGAAAAATATAGCTAATATAAAAAAAAAGAAAATAGTTAAAAAAAAAAGTAAAAATGGTTGCAGTTATTTTGAAATATTTGCAAGAATTGCAAGAATTTCGTTTATATTTTAATTATAAAGGCCTATTTCATCTGTCATTGTTTGTAAGCACAAACATTCTAAAATATTTGAATTTAATGAATAGCAACTATGAAAAAAATAATATTATATTAAGGATCGATTTGTGAATCTGAATGGAGGCGGAACGGCCTCTGGAGTAAGATATACCTGGTATGTGAAATTAAATTTGAAATGTCAGGATATTTTTTCCCTAGCAAAATTTTTATAGCAAAATTAAGACACTCGTTTTTTTTTTAATTCTTCATTCTCTTCAAATTCCGATCCACCTCTGCACTTAAAGCCTTTTTTTTGTGCCCCTCCCCCCCCTCCGTTTCACAATTTAATATTTTTCTTCTTCTACAACCTGGCAGGCCTCTCTTTTTTTTTGAAAAAACTAATATACAATATTTTTAATAGTTTACTTTTTTATTAAATTCGTAATTTCTAATATAAAGTAACAACCTTTTTTTTAATATTTTTTTCCCTGAGGAAACAAAAGTAGGATTATAAAAAAAAGTGTTTAAGCCTATATTGGAAACGTTTATTAGGTTTAATATCGAAAAAAAAGCCGAGTATAAAGTCTCAAATGGGAGTAATTCCATTGTCTAATTCGATATCCCTTGAAAAAGGAAGTGCTGTCAAAAATTTCCCAGGCCGCATTTCAACTTAGAAAGAGACCTAATGGTTATACATGACATCATATTTTTATTTGACACGGTGTTATTGGGTTGACACGCCTCATATCTCAAATCGCAGAGAAGGAAATTCGACTTTGTCAATTTTCTCTTCAACGTTCGTTGCCTATTTTCTTCAACGCCATTATCTCACTTTTTTGGTCCTTTTCTTTATCTCATGATTTCTTTTTTTTAGAGATTTATTACAATATATCTCTCTTCTAAAATTAAATATCTCCATTTTCTCATTTATTTGATTTAGAAACCACTTCTATATTTTCGCCATTGTCCGTCCCTCTCAGGATTATTAACAATCTATTCAAGATGAAATAATATTATTTATGTTCCATGAAAAGTTGGTGCAGAAAAAAATATTTTTTAACGCATATTTTAAATTTTTTTTTCAATCGTTGCGGACAAGCTGCGATACCTAGAGTGGGTGACCCAGACAAATCAGCGTGATAAACGTCCCCCGGTAGTCATTGTAATTTATCAATAGGCCTATAAGCCGAAATAAAAAAAAATCTCAAATTATCGCATAATATAATATTCAGATTGCATAGGCGCCGGAACTGGGGGGGGGGCAAGGGTACATTGCCCCTCCTGGCATCCTATAGGAGGGGGCAGAGGGGGGCAATATTTCTTCTTTTATTTCATTTATTTTTAAAAATGATACATTTTCACTTTTGAAAAATAAAATCTTTTAAATTAAAAAAAATTAAGAGTAAGAAATTCATTTTTTTCCAAAATATTTTATATAGACCCTATTGTATTTCTAATTTCTAAAAACATTTTATATTGAATTAAAAGAAGAAAATTAAAAATATTTATTTCCTTCAAATAGTATAAATATAGCCTAAAATTTTTGATAAAATCACTATCAAATTTTTTTAAATTTTAATTTTATTAAAATTGTGATTTTATTTAAAATTTTTAAAGCTTTATAAGTAGTAGATTTTGTTTTATACTATTTAAACAAATTAAATTATTTTAATTTTCTAAAAAAAAATTTTTTCCCTCCCCCCTGATTCAAATTCGTTCCGGCGACCCTGTCAGATTGTTAGCATGGTATAAAAAATCTTCTGACCTTTCATTTTAATGTTTTTGTAGTTTTCATTAAAAGGATTAATATATGATAAAAATTAATTTTATTTTTAATGCGTTACTTTCTACTGACATCAGATAACTTTTATTTATTTATTAAATTTATTCGTGATTGTTGTTAGTTGATATCTTTGAATGGAAGTTTTAAATCTCAAGGACTTCACTCTAAAATATTTTAATATAAAATCGAAATATATTATTATTATTATTATATATTATATTGGATTTTATTTCTATAGATGGGAGGTTTGGCCAATAAATGGACATCTGTAGAAATATTTGAAAACATATCTCATAAAATGTTTTTCGGTTCATTTTTTATTCGTTCATCCCTTAATGCACCCTTAAAAATAGATTTTCCCTTCTGACCAATTCTTGATGAATGTTTCGACGTCATTGAAATTAGCGAAATGGAAAAGAGCCAAGTTAATAGAGAACGATTTATCCTCGCTTTTAGTAACGTGCCAAATTAAAACAGCCACGTTTAGGGTTTATTAATTTCCTAGCTTGACTTCATCCCCCCTTCACCCCCACCCATTCAACTATTAGATCTAATCTTGTTAATCCTTTATATCTTGATGACTGTTAAATGGATTCCATTTAGTTATAACCTCCGGTTAAATAACTATTTGTAAACCGGGCTCGGCTAATTTTGTTTAGTCATTTCTATTTTATAGATTTTTATAATTTAGAATTATTTAGGTAGAAAGGCATTCATTTAAATAAAGTTATTAGAACATATCGTGACGTGCTATTAATTCTTCAATTTCTCGCGCCTGGGTTACTACTGTCAACAGACCCATTTTTTCCATTTTCGAATTTTTTGTTTTATAATGGTAATATTTCTATTTTAACTAGGTTAAATATTTTCAAAATTTGAATTAATTATTAAATTAAGATGTCAATCTTTAGAATAATTTTCGAATATTTATTTATTTAATCAGTCACTCTGATATTTAGGAAATAAATTAGAATAAATATTTAATTTTGACTTTCTCTTACCTATATGTATATGTTAATATACAAATATAAATATAGAGAGAGAAAGTATTGGATTCATGTCAAAAATTCGATGTCGAGATTTTAATGGATAGGCGAACACGTTTTGAGGTCCCCTGAATCCAAAATACTTTCTCTCTATATATTTCAAATATAGGGTAAGAGAAAGTAAAAGTAGTTTTCGCGACATGGTCTATCTGGGTGTCTGTGTGTGTGTCTGAGTTCAATTTAAGGCATGAAGGAATTGAGCTAGGAGGTTGAAATTTTATATTTAAGTTAGACACCTACCTAGGGCGTGAAAATAAGTTTTTGATCAAAATTGGCCAAAAAGTACTATTACTTTACTGATGTAGTTTTTCAGTTTTTTTCGATTATCTCAAAAACCGCTACGACGATTTTGATTAAGGTTGTTCATTAACACTTTCCTTGATTAACTTTTTTTAATATGTTATTAATCACTATCAAATACGTATAAAATAAAATTTTGAAGAGATCTGACACAGTTATCTTAATTAATTTTTAAAAATTGAAATTTAACATTAGCCTATGGGGAATAACGACGAAATTCACACATACGAATATAAGGCATCTGGCAAAGATACAAAAACAAAAAACTTACATTTTATAATTCACTTCCGAGGAAATGTTAAAAATAAAATCAAAGTTCTGCCGACCCTTTTAAAGAATTTTAACAAGAAGCAAAAAATCTCCAAAGACAGCGCCAAATTTAAAAATAAGGAGCACGAGGCAGACCAGCCTGGCACGTCAAAAAACGAGTAGACAATTTTCAATAAGAACTCTGCAAACGCCAGGTTAAACGATTTGAAAACTGTAAAATAAATAAAATAAAATGAGGCGTTTAATAATGGTGAGAAGCAATGTGCCAGCTATACGTGAAAACGCCAAACAAAAGCATCATTTATTTTTTTGGTATAATTTAACTACCAACGATGGCACGACAAAAAAAGATGGCTCAATTAATAAAAAAACATTAACACACACCGAACAACTAAAATTCAAAAATCAATTATTTTTTAGATGATCTTTAAAATGTATATTCTCATTTTGTCATTGAAATCTTTTGAAGACCACTTTTTCCCATTCTTATAAATTTTACATCTTCTACATTCTAATATTACGGCGGAAACATACATGTCGACTCGAAAAATTTGGTGACTCAAGCACAGAACACAACTTTCGATGACCAAAGGTAAGAGAAAGTTGTGTGCTGTGCGACAGTCACACCAGATTTTTTTTAGAATTTAAATGCAATATTCAATATTATTTTAAAATTCATTATATGATCATCTATCAAAGTATGAATAAAATTACTTCTACACGAGTTATTATGGCAACTAGGCGTCAAGGCCATTGGCGTATTTCATGTCAACATTATAGAAAGTATTGTTTTATATAAAAAAATTTCTATAAAAATAAAATATGAAATCCATTTATCATGGTAGTTGTTAATTTGATTGCCTTTATTCACATCAATAACCAACGAACCCTTCTGAGAATAGAAAAATCTTATAAGATTAACATTTTCTATGAAAAAATTGATTCCCTTAACTCACAGGCGTAGCTAGGTTGAGGAACATCTATCCTTGGGTGTAACGCCCAGGAGGATTTTTTCCAGTCAGTCGAAGAATTTTCATTTGTCCCTTAAAAATGACTAACATTTTTCACACATTATATTTTGATAAAAAGAGAGGTGCAAAATTTTCAGTTGTCCCTCGCCTCAGTAAGAGGGATTCGTCATGATTTTTCCAAAGTTGAATATTTTTTAAACAAGACGAGGATAGAATAGTAACAAAGTACTTTCACGATATAAATGATTAGAAAAGTACAGAATCAAGAAATAAGAATACTTAGAGAAAATTAATCTAGAATTATTTTATACTAAAATAGTTAAATATAACATTGAACCTGACTACAATCTGTCGCCTTTGCCCTCCGCCCTAGCTACGCCACAGCTTAAATTATAATATAATATATTCCGAAAATTTTCATATACTTATATATCTTAGCCCTGGCTTATTCTAAATAAATACTAGTTTTATTAAATTAACTTTGCATATCCTCTTACAACTCTTCTGAATGTTATAAAGTTTCCTTGGCAAGAAAATTTCTAAATATGCAAAATATGCAAATTAAATTATTTGTTTAATTGTTATGATGCTCGAACTTTTTAAAATATATATTAATCATATTAATATTGAATATACCTATATTAGTGTAAGATATCATGTTGAATGTAGTGTTTAATGAATATTTTACAGACTTCGTGGCACGGGAGTGAATACGGAGAAATGGCATTAGAATCTAATTAGAGTTACTATTGACTTTTTTTTCGAAAAAATACTTTTGTAAAGTAGACCTACATATTAAACAATACTAATAATAGTATTTTTTATTCCCTAGGTATGTTAAAAATCAATATAGCCAGGATTTTACGAATATAAATAATAAGCGGATTTGCGTTATAAATTAAAATTATCAGTATAGGAATAAAAAATTAGAAGTTGGATGGCGTAAACCATTTACCAGCGATTGATTACTTTAATTGTTCAAACTTTTAACACAAAGGTGAGAGAGTACCCTTTAAAGTGTTCGTTTGGAAACTAAACCTGCCTAAGTCCATTAAGGGAAACTTAGCGTGTTATTCTGCATCACGCACTTACTGGGGGGGTCGGAGTACGGCCCTTGGGAGTCACGCACCTGAATGCCTCAGCAGGGCCTAAGATACCCACGACAAAACTGCTAAGGAATTGCATTACCGCCTAGCCTAATTAATTCCTCTTTTCTGACCTTTGAACTTGAAATTAATTCTCTTTTATTAAATGATAAAAGGTCAAACAAAATTAATTTGAGGAATAGCTGACTATATAATTAGTTTATAATTTGATTGATTTATTAGTTATGAAATGAAAGTTAATTATACTAGAACTAATATTTAAATAAATGAAGCGACTTTTGGGATAGCAGTTACAAATCAATAAATTATCACGGGGGTAATTGAAAATTAAAAGTTACGAGTTAAAGACAAAAAATACGATGCTGAATAAAATTATTTATATAATTAAAATGATTATTAATTCAAACAACCGAAAACGCTAAGTACCACCGGGAATCGATCCATGGTTTTGTACTAGACATGCCCAACTAACAGACCACAATACCGCACATGACTATTTGAATTTAATAGAGTGAAAATTTTGAAATTATTTAATTAACAGTTTTAAAAACGATTGATAAATTTAAAAAGCTAGAATAAAATAATATAAATAAACATGATTCTGCTCGGTGGGATTTTATTAGATTTAAAAGAAATTTGGCGATCATTTTCTCATTGTTTTGTATTATTCTTATAAATGACTCACTTCATCACTGACGTATATTGTTGATATTCTTTAGATTTAAAAATAGTCAAAACCAAACATGTTTGAACGTAAAATAAAGTAGCTACAATTTTAAAATTTCACTTCAATTTCTTTTTACTCAGTTTTAAATTTAATTTTTTTTTTTTAAATTGATTTATAAATGAAAAGTTTGAAAATTTTATTTTATTTGTGAAAGTTTTTGGATGTAATAACTTCGCTTCCTTTTGAACGGGGAGCCTGGCAACAGATAGAGTAACAGCTAGCTACTCAAATCGTTGCAGTGAAACAACCCCAAGAGCGAGTGAACTTCGGGTGGGTGGCCCTGAGCAAAGAGAGTGTGGAACGCTCCACGGTACAAATATTTAAAATAATAATAATAATTAATTATAATCAACCTAAATGGCTAAAGAGAAAGATTATTTTGTCAAGTTACTTCATCATCATAACACATACTCTGAAATATTATGACTAGTGAACGCAGAGGGATCTAAAATACTTTCCTTGCGGAAGAGCATGGCAAGAAGAAAATAGAACCAAAAATAGCCACTAAAGATCAATATAAATAAGTAATTCCAAGTAGTGCTCAACCCTAGGATGGGTGGTTCAGGGCAAGATGGCTGTTGAACGCCCGTCGGAAACTTTTTTTTCATCATAAAATTATGCAATATTTAATTTTAAAATAAATGATAGAATAGTACAATAAAAAGTCTGAATGGCCACAGCAGCCTTAGGGCGGCCATTCACGATCGCTCCAAATGGATGACATCCAATGGATGTCATCCATTCACTACACGATATTCATTTGTTTTCCCCACTCACGGTCAGTTTTTGGAGTGACATCGCTCCATTTTTGTTTATTTTAGACGGATGGAGCGATTGTGAATGGCCGCCCTAAGACTTAAAAAAAAACAATACTTTCTTCTATAAGCATATGAGAAAGAAAAACAACATATTTTAAGGAATTTGATAGGCCCATCTGACAAATTCGATTTATCAACCAAATTTTAACAAATTTAATACTCTACAATTTTTTCTAGTAGTATGGTGGACAAAATATGTTTAGTTTGCGAGATATAAGCGAAAAACTGAAAAAAGTCCAAAGTTTCTTGTAAAACAAACAGAAACTTATATCGGCAGTATCTCGGTTAATATTGGGTCTGGAAATTAGTTTTATCAATTAAATTTTAGCAGATTTTATGCTCTACGACTTTCTAATGAATTAAAGTGCACAAAGTATGCTAAATTTACGAGAAATAAGCGAAATACTGAAAAAAGTACACACATTTTGAGGTTTTTGCACCTCCCTTTCCCCCCAAGTTAGTACAAGATCCTCGAGGTCGAAAACTTAGGATAGACATCCTAGAATACCCCCAAATAACCTGTAAAAATTTCAAGCAAATGGTGGCTCAACACATTATTAATAAATAAATATTGTCTATATGTCCGGTGTTCATATTATTTCTAATTAAACAAAATAAAAGCAAACTTTAAAAGCCAAAAATGGAAATTTAAGTGTTTTTCGGAATTCTAGCATTAGAAGAGAAACCTAAAAAAATTTTTTTTTTGTTGATCTGTGTTATCTTCTTAAAAGATTCAATATGAAAATTTATTACTAGAAAATTTACATACTTTAAATTATTTCAACCTTAAATGGAAGTGAATATTTTTCCCATAAAGTAGATTTTATGTATTTGCAAAAAAATAAAAAAAAAAAGTGTAACCAATAATAAAACTAATTAAAATATGTATATTTTATTGGTCACCCAATAGCTATTAAAATGATTTAATGTTTAATATGAATAATAAAAAACGTTTGATGAAATACTAAATTGTTTTTATGATTTTTAAAGTTGAGCCATAAATTAAATAGCAATTTTCATTCATGTAAAAATATGATAATACTTTTATGAACTAAATTTGATAGTTTTATATTTTTTATTGTTTATTTTATTATAGAAGTGAGAGAAAGAAAAGTGTTAATTAATTTTAATTAATAATTTCCAAGTAGATAATCTATATATAATTAGTAACTTAAATATAAAATTTCAGCCTCATAGCTCAATTCCTTCATGCTTAAAATTGAACAGTCAGACAGACAGACACACATGTTGCGAAAATCACTTTTTTGGATTCAGGGGACCTCAAAACGTGTATATCCATCAAAATCTCGACATCAATTTTTGACATGAAACCATTACTTTCTCCCTATATATTAATATTAATAATTAATCGAAAAATTTTTATTAAAGACTGGGATTGTATTGCAAACATTAACAGTTTCGGTCTTACTTGCTTCATTGATTTTCGTCTAAAAGAATTGTTCGTTTACAATAGCTTAAGTTTTGTTCTTGTATTTATAATCGTCCGAGAATAATGACCATTCATATGAAAAAATCCTCATATTCACTCGTTTGATTGAAGTGAAACACGCACTCGTTCGAACATTCATTCTCATTTCACTCTAACATAAACAACACTTAGGCTAGTTTATTTATTGATTTTTAGTATATAATTTGAAATCAAATCACAATTTAATTTTTTTAAATTTCCATCCCATCATTTCAATTTCTTTAAGTAGTCTAGAATTTTATTTATTGCTTGTTTTTCATTTAACTAAAGTTACTCGTTTCCCTTTAGAAAGCGACATTAAGAAATATTTCTTCTAAGAAGAGTATTTAGTGGCAAAGAGGGTGTGATGTTAAGTTTGTTCGTTTCACCCCTCCTGGCTTTAGGGAAGCTAAAAATATATTAATAATCCAATCAAGCTGTATTTCTTCTTTCATCTTTTTCAACTATTAAGTTATAGGGAAAATGGTGTAAAACCAAGTACCGGAGCAAATAAAAATTAAAAAAAAAAAAAAAAAAAAAAAAAAACTACCTATTAAGTTTCCATTAATGATATATTTAACGCTGAGGTGTTTTTCAGATGTTTAACAAAAATATTTTTATAAAGTTGAATTAATTAAAATTTTACTGATCATAATATGAAATATGACAAGATATTCTTAAAAAACAAGTCTTTAATTTTTCAGAAGATCATTTAAATATCAATCACTTTTTCAATTCATTGAGCCGTAAGCTTGGACCCCATATATTTACTCAAGTTTTCGTACATAAAAACACAATTGAATTTATTCAACTATCCGTGGTTTTGATTTCGTCCCCATTTAATCCAAATGACAAATTTAATAAAAGAAAATATCTTAAGCAGTGGCGTCATTTGGGGGGGGGGGGGGCATTTGCCCCCCCCAAGGGCCCTGATTTTTATAAAATTTTCTATTATTCTAAATAAAATACTCCAAAATACATCTATGAGTATACAAACTATACAAAATTAAACAATTAATTAAATTAAATATATTTTGGCCAAATTTGAGTACCCATTTGTAAGTAAATTTATGTAAGAAAAAAAAATGTTTGCTCCCCCCCCCAAGAAAAAGTTGAAATGACGCCACTGATCTTGAGTTGATTAGCTGTAGATATTTAATTAGAAGAATGAACCTTATATATCAGCGGAAACTAAATTATATCTCGACACGAAAAATCTGGTGTGACAAGAACAGTACACAACTTTTTATTACCGAAGGTAAGAGAAAGTTGTGTGCTGTGCGACAGTTACACCAGATTTTTTAAATAAATATATATTCAAATACTATATTTTAAAAGAAGGGATGATGAATGAATGGGAGAATAAACAAAACAAAATTGCCATCACCTGCTTAATTTCTCCCCCTTTATCCTTTTAATCAGCTTTTATTAAATTTATTTAAAAAATTAAATAACTCTGTCATTAGCAGATTCTTTAAAAGCCTCTTAAATTATAATTTTAAAAAATTGAAGTATCAAAGTTTTTATTTTTTTTTCCCCCACCTATTGGATACATTTAGAATTTAACTTTTTAAATTAATTAATGAGTGAGAAATTCATACGCAAGTTAATAATTAACGTATAATTATTATAGCTTTTGAAGAATATAATTGATGGTTTCAAGTTTCTTTTCTCTTTTAATATACCTACCTAAAGGCTCAGATGCTGTTTGTAGCATTTCTTTCTCAATTCAAAAGTGCCTTTTTAACTAAAATGATAAATTTTTATAAAAATTACAATTTATTTCCAAAAGGGCAGCGCGGCTAGTTTAAGATAATAAAGACGGAAACTAAATGCTTTTGGATACCTAAAAAGTAAACTTTTTTTTAAAGATTGTTTTAATAGTTTTTTAGACTCTTATTGATTTATTATTAAATAAAAAAAGAAGTGGTAGCCGATATATAATATTATCATTGCCAAAAATTTTCTTAGAAATTTTGATAATGGATCTCTCTCTTTTTATCATCTTCTCCTCTTTTTCAATCCAGTGCTCGGTGGAGCATAGAGGTTTTTTTTTTTATCAAAAACGCCACAAAGGCTTTGTCACAAGTAAAAATAAGGTCTTTGGACTGACACTTTGTTAATATACAGAGAATTCTTTCCTTCAGAAGTCAAAACAAAAACATCTTTTTTTATTTTCTAATATTTGAAAAACACCAATCTATGAGACAAATTAATTTTTAATTCGTAGCTTTTCTCTCTCCAAATTTAAGATTAAAAAAAAAAAAAAAAATGAATGATGGCATTTAAAATCTTCGTGACAACTTATATAAATCTGGTATCATGTTTTCTTTTAATTAAAACTTGAAAATTCTCTTTAAAATTAAATTTTAATTGATAATATTGTTTAATAATAAACAGTATTATTCTAGCAGCCATGTCAATAAGACGTTTTTATCCGATTTATTCTAAACAATGAAAACTCCATAGACCGATAGTTTTATTTTTTATTTATTTATTTTTTTTTTAACACTCACACTTTTCCACACTCAACACTCACACACACATTCACACAGTCTTTTCGTTAACTCGGGACCGTTGTTATTTATAATATCTATTGGGGGTCCAGGTATTTCTTGGTATCCAAATGGCTTAAATAAAATGATAAAGAAGCTACTTTTTTTTTAATTAAATGACTTATTAAAAACATTGAAATTAAATTTTTTTCAAGTATTGTTTAAAAAATTTTCATAGCCATATTTAAAAACATTTTCATTGTTTTCATAAAATTCATTAGTTTTTGTATTTGTTTGTATAGCGAAAGTTCAACAAAAAGTATTTGGTAAGTAATTATTATTATATGCTTTAACTTTCTGTAATTCTGCTTTAAAATTTTTTTTTTTTATTTCACTACTTTAAAAATCACCCAGTATCTAGACCTTCCCCCCCCCCCCCCAACCCCCCCCGCCCCCCCCTGCCCTGTGTTTTAAGTCGTCATCAAAAAATTATAATCAGAGGGATGAAAGAAAATTTTACTAGGGGTACAAAAGTGGGTGGTCGATCAAAAAGGTTGACTACTCTTGCTCTAAACAAAATATTTTCCCTACGCTTCTAAAATAACGTTTATCTATGAGTAGAGGGGAGATTTAAAAACTATAGACCATTGCTTTGGAGCTGCGGAAAATTCGAATTTATACTAACAAGAGAGTTTGGGAACCTCTTGTCTATATAGTATTTTTGTAATATAGGTACTCACAGCGGGCTACTTCTTCAAAATTAAGAGTGAAAGCAATGCTTACCTGTAACAAAAGAAAAAGAGTAATTAATATTTAAAATTTTTTTAGCATCTCCGTTCACAAAACTATTTTGTAGTTAACATTTAAATAAATTTTATCTTTTAAAATGCTCCAAGTAAGACACACACTCATATAGACATATTGCCCTTGGGCGTTTCCACCTATCTTTAAAAATTGAGATTTAATTTTCTTCTTTATATAACTAGTAAGGAGGAAATTTTTGGGGCGGAGAGGCAGTGGCGCATTCAAGGAGGGAAATGGGGCTTATATCTATTTTAGTTTCGGGTACAAATTAACAATAAGGCCGGTTTCACACGGGACGGATTTGAGGCAACTAGTTGATTCCACTAGTTTAATCAACTAGTCGCCTGGAAATTGATTGCCGTCTGAAGACGCGTGTTCATACTAGGCTACTTATGTAATCAACTTCGTTCCCCTCCAGAATCAGTCAGTACAAATCGTTCTATATCAAAATATTTTTCATCCATGTTCTTTGAAATTCGCTAAGCAACTAAATAGTTGTCTAATGTGAAAGACCAAATTGCGCGTAGTTTGTCAAAAGAGGGGGGACTCCTATAGGTCCACTAGTGTGAACACACAACCGATTATTCATGTAACGGTAGCCTACGTTTTGTTTTAAAGGGAACTATGTAATAGAATTACAAAATAATGTAGGCAGGATATTTTCTTTATTCTTTCAATCAACATCTAACGTTTCGGTCCCAGAGTTTTTTCTATCAACATCAGAGTTGGAATTCTAGCGGTTGATCGAAAGAATAAAGAAATTATTCTGGGTAGAGTAACTTTCATTTGGTTTTTCTTCATTTTGTATTTTCTACTAACAAGTTAAGCCATATTCCCCTTGTTAGAAGAATAGAATCATTTGTACTTTTCTAGTTAGTTAAATATAAACCTCATAGTCTTGTTAAAATTTTCTAGATAGTTTGATTAATTTAAACTTAATTTGCTTCTAAAAAATTCTTGAAAATTAATTAAATTCTCTTTCTTTTTTTCACTCGAGATTTTTTTTTGCGTCTGGCTTTGAAATTTATTTATCTTTTTTTTTTAAACTAAAAATTTAATTAATACTATAATTCTAAAATATGGTTTTTAGATATTAACGCAACAAAACCTTCACAATTTTCACCGGATTATTATTTAATTAAATAATTAATTTCGAGATGAAATTATTTACTTATTTTTTAAATTTATTTCAAACCAATTACCAAAATGAGTTTAAAAAGGCGTTCATTTAATTACTTATTTTTTCCCCCTTTTATTATGACAGTTAACGTGAAGTGGAAAATTGGGAGAAAACAGAGTTGAACATCTTGCAATAAAAAAAAAAAATCTTTTTCCCTTCAGATGCAAAAATTATAGGATTCTTTATAATGTCAAAATGTCAACTCATATTGTTTGTAATTGTTCTTTTTTTTCAACTTTCTTCACAGTTTATTTATTATTCATTTTCAAATTTTTTAAATGAAAATTCAAAAGGTTTTTGGATAATTATGAGAAAACAAGAAAAAGTTTTGATACTAAAATTAAGCAAATAGAAAAGAAAAAAAAACAATAAATTTCTAATTAATTGAAAAGTAAATATGAAATACTATAGGAAATTAGGTACAGTAAAAAAAATTAGTACATTGGTATTACTAAAAAACTACACACAC
The DNA here is from genome assembly GCA_023213315.1 of Euborellia annulipes. NCBI lineage: Eukaryota > Metazoa > Arthropoda > Insecta > Dermaptera > Anisolabididae > Euborellia > Euborellia annulipes. The sequence goes on along the minus strand of JAKCPI010007180.1, from coordinate 21,910 downwards.
TACAAAAAAAAATCTACTCCAAGTGGCCAGAAGGCCTGCCGAAGGCAATATTTGTTTGAATTATTATAGAATTAGTTTTTTTTTTTTTTTTTTTTAAACTTAAAATATTGAATGGATACTTTAAATTTTATATCGACTAAAATTGCCTATTTCATGAAATTTTTTTTCACTTTTACTTTGTCTGAAAATCCGATCACTAATATTTATCAAATAATCTTCAAGTATAAGTTTATTATTATTTAAATTGAGATTTGAAGAGTAATATGATAAAGAGTAATAGTGAAGGAGAATCCAAAAGGATTCCTAGAAGAGAGGTGTTTGGAGTTAAACCCTTTAAACCAATATGTCTAGCAAATAAGCACAAATTTTTTTATTTAATGTGAATATTAGCACAAAAGCAATGAATTGAAAACCTCTTTTCCCCAACAAACTTACGTATAAATATTGAAAATAAAATAAACATTACTTTTTTTTCTATTCACAATTCAAAAAAGACTCAACAACATTTTTACAAATAAAAATAAAAAATTGGCTTTTGGGAAACTAAATTTATTAAAAAAAAAAAAAAAAAAAAAAAAAACTTTTTCGAAACTACAGTGTATTCCGTTATTTTATTAAACAATAAATAAAACTTTTATTTATCAATCGTGTCTCGATTAAAGCTAAATAAAAGCAGGCGTTTCATTTGACGAAATTCGTTTGCATTATTTCACCAAATACCCTCACCATGACCACCTTTTGAAATAAATTAAAATAAACGTTAAATAAACTTACTAGGTTTATTTTTGAACAATAAAATGTGATCAGTTAATTCCATAAAACAAACCAAACCAACTGGGAGTGATCTGTATCTACTTTTCCATTAAATTCCAAATAAATCTCAGTTAAGGGAGAGTTTTTTTTTTCCCCGGGACATTTTGACTATTCGATTTTTAATTAGCCGATGAATTCCAACATTCAAGATCCATCTGGTGTACATTCTCTGTGACATGCTGGCCTGGTTGCCTCTGACGTGATTTATTTGCGAGTTCCCCCTTTGAATAATTTAGCACAGGACTCGACGTTTACTCTCCAGTACCGTACATTCCGTGTGCATTCTAATATGAGAGTATCGGCTACTTTGAGTCGAAAGCTCTACTCTAGTTAGACTTTGTATTTTAAGTTAATTATAATTTTATAAGTGACATTTTAAAGTTTATATATTCACTTGAAAAGGACGATAAGAAAAACTAATTTACTTCAAGAAATAAAACTTCCTCGTTCATAATCTCTCTATTGTATTTCTTTGTGGCTAGTTTAATCTAGTTTTTTAAATCAATGTTTTAATAATAAAATCAATAGTAATTTCTTTATTTTCCCTTTGATTTAAGAAAATTATTTTATTAATTATTCAAACTAATCAGGGACAGAGGATAGGGTTTCCAGATGATATCAATCCAAAGCGAGGACATGTCTTACTTCTTTTGAGAATCTGTAAACCAGGGTAAAGTTCATTGCTCCCCCCTCCCACCTCGCTGAAAACTAATGAAAATATTTTAAAAAAATCAAAAATTAAATTTTTATTTGCAATTTATTAAATCAAACTTTGATTTATATTTGACTCGGTACTCCCTGAAATAAAATCCCTTACTTGATAAATGGCCAATTTTGCAAAATTTTAATTTTTGATGTTCTATAAAGAAGTAAGAACTTTTTGATCTTAAAACTTAGATGAATTGGTCGCCTAATAATTTTATCTATAGATCTTTTTTTAAGTTTGTCCAATAGTATTTGACAGCAAATTCTATATATTATATTATTCAATTTCACAAATTGACATTAAATGAATAATTAATTCATTATATAAATATACCGTCATTGAATGTATGTATTTATAGTGTGTACCAACGCTAAATTAAAATAAAAATTAATCAATAATCAGGGTAAATTATTATATGTTAAAATTGTGCCAACAATGTTATAAATTAATGCGGGCTCAAATTATCGAGGTAAAACTAGAGTTTTTAAAATGAAATAAAAACTTAATATTATCAAAACACGGTTGAAAAATGTATATGGGACGATTTTTTCTTTCAATGTTTACCTACTATTTTATCGCTTAGGGCGAGAAAAGTATCGCTACTATTATTAATGATGTGATTTGACATATTAAATAAAAATATTGATATTATATGATTTTCAAAAGCTTATTATTCAACTAAGAATATTGTTATTATTAAGAGGATTAAGGAAAAGAAAATTTTCAGCTTGGATGAATCTACTTATGAGGAAATGAGGCTTTGTCAACGTTATTAAAAATATAATTAAAATTTATTGAACCGGATAATGATAAAATAATTGAGACCAAACTCAAAGAGCAAATTATAAAAAAAAAAATTATCTAATCAACATAAAAATTAATGTATTTTAATTATAATATTTTATGAAAAGTATATTTAATTTAATTATCCTTTTTATTATGCGCAAAAGAAGATTAAAAAAATTTAAAAAAAAGAACATAAGCTAATATACTGTATAGGCATACAAAAAAATATGTTGTGGTAATAACACATCACATTTACCTTCGGCAATTGAAAGTTTGAGCTGAAGGCCTATTGTCACACCATATTTTTTGTCTAATTAACAATTAAATTTCTTTTATTCTCAGATAAGAATAAAAAATAAATCGAAAAGAACTAAAAAAAAGTAATTTTCATAATTAAGAAAAGGCGAGGGGACGCCAAGGGCGGGCCCGAGCCAGCTGGCAGGAGGGCCAGGGGGGCGAAGCCTGCCGAAGGCGGGCAGCGAGGCTACTAGTCTATGAATATTATTCGAAAAGAAAAATGAAAAACAATTAAAGGTAGCCCTTTTATTGGTAATCGAATTAAAAAATTGTACAGTTAAACGGTTCACTGGTCAAACGAAACAATTATTTAAATAATCGATTAAAATGATTTTGTAGATTCAATTTATCTTCAAAAAGAAAATGTTTTTTTTTGCAATAAACTTTTTGTATTATTTTCTTATCTTTAGAAATCTTGTAATTTTTAATTAAAAAAATAAAAATATTATAGTAATCGGTATATGCTTCAAGGTAACAGCTGAATCAATAAGTATTATTAAAAATAATAAGTAAAATATTGATAATGTTATATTTATACTAGGCCTAATTTGTTTGATGAAGACCTTGTTATCTCTATTACACTATTGCCAGTGGCGTAGTGAGCTCAACTCACGCCCGGGGCACAATTCCTTTTTAGCACCCCCCCCCCCCCTATTCGAAAACCATGTAATATTATATGTAAAATATACTCGAAAATTAATAAATAAAGTAAAATAAATAAAGTCATGGGCTCAAGCTAGGCTTTATGAAATTTAATTTGAGAGAAAAAATGTAGTTGAAAATACAAGACTAGATTTTGAAATGTAACGTTTTATGAATATATTATTACAGTTTGACTATTAGTGTTCCTTTTTACTTTCTCTTACCTCTATATATATGTTAATATATATAGAGAGAGAAAGTATTGGATTCATGTCAAAAATTCGATGTCGAGATTTTGATGGATCTTCACGTTTTGAGGTCCCCTGAATCCAAAAAAGTGGTTTTCGCGACATGGTCTGTCTGTCTGTCTGTCTGTCTGTCTGGGTGTGTGTGGGTGTGTGTCCAATTTTAAGCATGAAGGAATTGAGCTAGGAGGCTGAAATTTTATATTTAAGTTAAACACCCCCGGGACCGGAAAAATAAGCTTTTAATCAAAATCGGCCAAAGAGTACTAGTACTTTACTGATGTACTTTTTCAGTTTTTTTCGATTTTCTCAAAATTCGCTCTAACGATTTTGATTAAAATTCAAAAATCAATTATTTTTTAGATGCTCTTTCAAATGTATATTCTCGTTTTGCCCACAAAATTGTTTGAAGCACACTTTACTCTTGTGCTTCATAGGAAAGATAGGAGAAATAAATGGTTGCCATGGTAACCAAATTTAAATATTTTTTCCCATACTTATGAAATTTTTTTTTTATTATAAATTTTTATTATGAATAAATGTCCAAATGTGAGATAAAATTTTTAAAAAATAACCATAGTTTATTTGAAGCAGTCAACATTTGAATTGCAAATATTCCAACTACGGTGCCATGGGAAACTAAATACATGTCGACACAAAAAATCTGGTGTGACCAGCACAGTGCACAACTTTCGCTTACCGAAGGGTAAGAGAAAGTTGTGTGCTGTGCGCCAGTCACACCAGATTTTTCCTTTTTATTTACGAATTAACATTTATTATATTACACTGGCACTAAATTTAAAATATATTTTCCAGAAATCAATTAAAATAAAAATTATCCAGCAATTTTTTGTTTTGTGGTCCATTTGGCGCCCCTTTGTGAGTAGCGCCCGGGGCAGGATGCCCCCCTTGCCCCCCCCCCCCCTCGCTACGCCACTGACTATTATTGCACTAGTGGTGATAAAATATCAAGTTGGTTTTTTTTCAAGTATGGTAATTAATTGTATTGGAATTTCTTTTTCTATTTAAATATTTTCACATTTACTTTATTTTTCATCTGATATTTGATATATTAAAGAGAAAAAAATCTGGTGTGACTGTCGCACAGCACACAACTTTCTCTTACCTTCGGTAATCGAAAGTTGTGTTCTGTGCTTGTCACACCAGATTTTTCGTGTCGACATATATTTAGTTTCCGCCGATATATTAAAATTCAAGATGTAAAATTTATAAGTATGGGAAAATATTTATATTTTGTTACCATGGCAACCATTTCTCCTATCTTTTCTATGAAGCACAAGAGTAAAGTGTGCTTCAAACAATTTTGAGGGCAAAACGAGAATATACATTTGAAAGAGCATCTAAAAAATAATTGATTTTTGAATTTTAATCAAAATCGTTAGAGCGAATTTTGAGAAAATTGAAAAAAACTGAAAAAGTACATCAGTAAAGTACTAGTACCCTTTGGCCGATTTTGATTAAAAGCTTATTTTTCCAGTCCCGGGGCTGCCTAACTTAAATATAAAATTTCAACTTCCTAGCTCAATTCCTTCATGCTTAAAATTGAACACACACACACACACAGACACACAGACAGACAGACAGACCATGTCGCGAAAATCACTTTTTTGGATTCAGGGGACCTCAAAACGTAAAGATCCATCAAAATCTCGACATCGAATTTTTGACATGAAACCAATACTTTCTCTCTATATATATATTACATATATACATAGGTAAGAGAAAGTAAAAAAATGGGTTAATTACATATTAAAGTAATCAATTTTAAGATAAAAATACTATGCAATTGGTCACTGGTGGTATATGTGCACACACAGTCATCAAATAAATAAAATACTGAAAATGTAAAATAATTCTTTTTTTATTGAAATATTGCTTGAAGAACTTGCTATCCATTAAGAAGTAATCTTCCAATTGAGAATTGCATATGACCTCCGATTATTCGATTAAAAATACTATGGTTAATGGAAACAAAGTTTCAGTTATTTATGAAAAATTAAATAATCATGCCAATTTTATATTTCGATTAAAAGATAAAAAGTAAAAAGGATATGAATCTGATCAACTTAAAACTTTTCGACTTTGGATTATAAAAAAAAAGATTATAATTTAATAATAATAAAAGTATATTTGTTTTTAAAGCTTGGTTTATTAAAATAGCTGAATTTCTTTTTTTTCTCTTCTCTACTTGTTCAGAGTAAAAAAAAAAGTTGGCAAGATTGAATTATAAATCTATAGTGGTACAAAACCCTGTCTTCTACCCTTCTAGGCCAAAGCACGAGCAAAAAAAAATTAAATAAATAAAAGTAAGAAATATTATTACAAATGGTTGAAATGAAATATACAAATTGAAAAATATTAGTTGATATCACTAATGTATTTTAACTTTTGAATGGCCAGTGGGCCTGGTAAGAAGGACAACAGTCATATACATGACTGTTTGTTGACAATGATCTTTATAAAGATCATTGTCAACAAGCAATGCCGAGCAGCGCTCAACATCTGGATTGGTGGCCCAGATGGTTGTTGAACGCCCGCCGCAAGCCATCGATAAAAATAATTTTTCACATACTTTTTTTATAATAATAACTTTTGAATGAATGTTTGAAGTAATTTTTTGTGTCGACATATTTGTTTTTCTCGAACATACCAGGCTCAAGCTAGACCCTTGACAGAGACCTATCGCTATTCCCTTATTACATACATTTCGCCTCACTTGTAATCCGAAAATAACACGATCAGGTAGGGACATAGAGCCCTTGTATTATTAGATAGCAATGTGGATTTCGATTAACGACATTTATTTTATTATTTTGAAATGAATTAATATAAGTAAATATACCATAATATTCATAAAACGTTTAAAACCTATACCTAGTTGATTCGATCTTTATTAAAATTTAATATAATTAATGTGCTTAAAGTGAAATATTTATAATATCAAAACACTAGCCCTAAGGCAGCTGAAAATATATGCAAAATTATATGCAACATTCATATAGCCGCATACATGATTTTATGAATAAACTTGGCCTAGAATAATTTTGTTTTATAGGAAGAGAGGGAATCTGAAATTATTAAAATTTCCACCTAATTGCCTCTCCAAAAATTTATTTTCTGAACCTATATGACTGATTGAGTATAAAGTTATTTTTTTTTTTTATATCGGTTAAAAAAATTTTTTTGGGAAATCTTTTTTCCCAAGTCAACGTACAATGAAACTTCTGTCTCGGTAAACATGTTTAAATAGTTTTCTAAATAAGATGTTAATTAATATTCAATGAATATCTCGAACTGAACTAGTCAAAGTAGCCTATATATAATAATTTATGCGAATAAGTTTAATTTGTTGGTTGGCTATAAACGTCCCCTGACCCTTGAGAGTAGTCGAGAATCTCGTCTGGTGCAAAGGGAAGCACACGATAGGCTGGAGATCCCGGGGGCCAAGGGACGTTTATAGACCACTAACAAATAAACATACTCACATAATCAATCAAGAAACTTCTTCACTTTTTCAAATAAATATTTTAAAAAAACTAGCCTAATAAATTAAAATATATGAATGAACGATAATGAAGCGGAAAACATTTCTTTGATTATTTTATAAATAAATCATTAACTTTCTTTTTAATAATTGGTAAGATAATCCTAATAGACCACAAACAACTTATATTTTCTTAAATGTTAATGACTTTTATTATGTTATAATGGAGAAAGTTTTTTAGAAGGAATTATTTAATAAATCCATTAAGTTAAAGAAAACAAAAAAGTTATTATTTTTTCATCTTCTCATATTAATTTTTATATAAAACAAATAGATCTTTAAGAAAATTAATTTCCCATTTTATTGGATTCAGGGGATCTTAAAAAGTGTATTTCCATCAAAGTCTCGACAAAGAATTTTTGACATGAATCCAATACTTTCTCTCTTTATATATTAACATAAAAATGATAAAATGTTAGCCTTTTCTTCTGAAGTTGACCACTAAAGACGTAGCAAACATTGGAAAAATCTATAAATAAATAAATAAGAGTTTTTGTATGAAATAAAAAAATTATTTTAAACAAATGTTCAAAATGAGGAATTGAACAATTAGGCTTCCTAAGTTAATCCTGCAATTATAATGATTCATTTAAATAGGACAAAGCAAATTAAATACAAATATTTGGATGAGGAAAAAATTATTGTGAGGTAGCCTACACATCATACCAGGATTTTCGGTTGTGATCTGTGCTTGTCACACCAGAATTTTGTGTCGGCATATATATTGTTTCCGCCAATAAATTGGAATTCAAGATATAAAAAATAACAAATTTCAACCTCCTAGGTCTTTTTATTCATTTTGTTCTCAGAGAAACCATTTTGCGTGACTCAGGGGCCTCAAAACGTATAATTCCGTCAAAATCCCGACATCGAATTTTTGACAGGAATCCAATACTCTCATTCTATATATATATATAGCCTATATAGGCAAGAGAAAGTAAAAATAGTCTTTTCTTCCTTTGTGTCTTCGGTTATAGTTTTATCAGAAATTTTATTAGACCTCTCACGTGAAATGCAGCAGCCAAAATCATGATGAATTTTTTATTTGAGCATTTCTAAAGAAGAATTTTTGATATATTCTGACGTAGATATTTGATAAATAATTTATATTGATATAGTGAGTGAATTGAAAATATTGTATACCGGACTACACTAAAAATTTCAATAATTTTAGTGAAAACATTCTATAAAAATTTTATTCCTTGAGGGTTTTTAATTTCCCAATAAAATTTATTGATAAAAAACTTGAAGTAAAAAAAATTCTTGGTTTTTGGAAAAAAATTTAAAGTAAAAAAAATGTTATCTCAGGAATAAAAAATAAAATTTCGCTGATTGCAATAATTTTTTAATATTGATTCTATCTGAATTGAAGATTTCATAGATTAAATAGATAGATTTCTAAAGATATTTTATCGTAATGAATTACTACCATTTTTCTATTTTTCTCCCAACAAATAGAGCGGAAATAAATATCTATTATTAAATTAAATAAATTTATCATCACTATTAATAAAACTACGCCACACCCAACTGTTAATTCATCTTTATTTCCTTTAAGAATTTTATATACGTAAATCATTTTTCTAAATTTCTAAAAGGTACGTTTAGGGTAAATAGAAAAGAAAAGTAATTTTCAACTAGATATTTTCTAGATAGTATTTTTTAATCCTTAAGTTTATATACCTAGACCACCTCAGTTTGCAATTTATTAACTGTATTTGATAATTGGTTTTGTGAGATTGATCAATAAGGACAATAGAAAGAAAGCCCTTTGGGTTTTGAGCCTCTTCCTGCCTTATGGATAACAGAGTAGGCTATTTACCATTTCACGGTAACCTCGCCATTAGAGCTTGTTATAATAATGATTTTACAAAACTTTGATAGGATCTATCACCATGTTTTTTGAATAATTTATTTTTCAAGAAAATTAAAGTTGAAAAGCTCGTTTATTTTTATTATTAATATTTTATTTTAAATAATTTTCAAGACCTATCCATTTATAAGATATTGATATTCATGAATACCTCAATTGACTAAACACTAAACTACTCACATATTTGTTAAATATAATTTTATATAATCGAACTGGAAAATACGATTGATAAATAAATATGAAATGAAAAAGAAATAGCAGTATGAACAGATTTATGCTGCGGAACGTTGACAGATGAAATAATTTAATCTATCCCTATTCGTTCTATTAATTATGTATTATTTGAGGTAATTTTAAGCAATAAAAGATTCTAAATAATAAATTTCTAGTTTTAGTGTAATTTAAAATTAATTTAGTTCCTTGTGGACGAAAACAAAGGGAATGCTTAAAGTTTTAGGAAAATCTTGAAAATTCTCAAAGTTCAAATGCGATGGAATGACCTCTATGGATGAGGACCACTCATATGCATATTAAGATAAGAGAAAGTAAAAATTAATTGAAATTTTTTTAAATATCCAGTGTGGGGTATTTTAAATTATAAAATTTTAATATGAGAAGCCATTGCAAAATAAATTATTTTAATGTGGAAAGCAACCGCTGGTGTATTTTTTTCTCCGAAAACCTTATATATTAATTGATTTGGATACAAAATAAATAAATAGGGACCGGTTCTAAATGGAGGAAAAATACCATAAATAAATTTTAAAAAAGAAAAAAACTCAATGGCCTAGGTCCAAAATGCCAAATTAAAAAAAAGTATATATATTAAGATGAAAAAAGTAAGTAAAAAAATCGCTTTTTTCAAAAAAAAAAAAGTCTCTGACAGGCAAAAAAGAGTCAAAAAAGTCGCAAAAGTCGTTTTAGAAAATCTCAAAAAACGTTTCTGGAAAAGTCTCAAAATTGACAAAAGTCGAAAGGCTCTTTAATTATAAGTAAATATTTTTATCTTTCATTAGACGTCCGCGGCCCAATTCCAATCAACCCGCAGCCCACGGGTTGGGAACCGTTGCTTTAAACCATCTGGAAATGCAACTTTATTCTTGAAGATTTTTGTTTTAAAATATTTTAATGATACGTGTTTTACATAATAGTAAAGAATTATTTCTTTTTTTATTTGAATAAAATGAAAAGATAAAAAGGCAAATGTAATATGAAAAATGAACCAAGACATCCGGAAAGGGGTGCAGGTGCAGGAACAGCATTAAGGGATTAAAACCCAAAAGTCCAACTCATAATCCAGGCAGTTTTAGTAAATTGTCATTTAAATAAAAATAAATTTGATCTGATTGATTGTCCGACCTAAAATGACGTCAGGGCTTAATTTTTTTTTTTATCTCCAATTCAATATTCATAGGCTATGAGTATTTAAAAAAATCCGCTCTAAAAAAAATGAACAGCATAATGTATTTTTTATTGTTTTCATTTTGTTTCCCCAACAAAATATTTTATGTAGGAAAAAATAGATGGAATAAAAGAAAGAAAAGGTTAAGGGGTTATAGCAGGTTTTCCCAAACTGTGCGCCGCACAGTTCTCTTGGGGCGCCGTGAACATTTGTCTACACTAAATATTGATATTATATTAATAACATTATTACTTTATAAAATCACCTTTAATTTTTCGCTATTAGTCTAAAAATTAGTCAGGAGTTTTAATTATTTATTAAATAACATAAGAGGTATAGATATATTTTGATTATCTGTATTGCTTGAAGTTCTGGCAGTGCCCTCAGGCTTGGTGTAGTTGGTAGCGCGCCTGCCTTGTATCCTGAGGGTCGAGGGTTCCCTGGTTGCCTGGACCCCCCATAGATATATTTACAAATAACGGGTATCGTAACAATTGTTGGAGCAAATTTTGAGAAAATCGAAAAAAAAAACTGAAAAAGTGCATCAGTAAAGTACTAGTACTCTTTGGTCGATTTTGTTCAAAAGCTTCGTATCACGTCCCATGGGGGTGCCTAACTTAAATATAAAATTTCAACCTCCTAGCTCTTTTCGTTCTTGAGATATTTTGTTCACAGACACACAGACAGACCATGTCGCGAAAACCACTTTTTTAGATTCAGGGGACCTCAAAACGTGTATATCAAAATCTCGACATCGAATTTTTGACATGAATCCAATACTTTCTCTCTATATATATTAACATATATATAGAGGTAAGAGAAAGTAAAAGGACCACTGTCAAAATTGGATTAAAACCAGGACGGTTAAACCTGTGGTTTTAATCAACCTGGTTTTAACCGAACCACCATGAAGACTTACTAGAGAACAGTATCTATAGATTTATTTAGAATTCAAAATCTCATAAAATTCATTATGAAACTTTTTACAAATAATTTATTAAAATACCTTATCTCTTTTATATATCAAATTTTAATTTAATTAAAATATTCATTAGTAATTTAAATCTGTTGACATTTTAAAATAATATTTATTTAGCTTATGTTATATAAAATGAAATTACTTCATTAAAATCTTTAGATAATCGTAATTTTTTTTTTTTTTTTAATCATAGCTTATTTTCGTGTGGGAAGAAGTATTATTTTAATGACTTTGAACTTAAAAGTCACCTCCCGGCGGTGGATATTTTTGTGCTTAATACGACTTGATAAAAGTACTCGTATTTTTATAGTCAACGAAAATTTTTGGCTTTAGGAAATCGCTCTTTAATAAAAAGAATTAAAAAATCAATGATGGCGAAGAGAGTAAATTATTTTAAAATTTTAATGTTTACTTTGTTGGTTGAATACCTTTCATTTTTTTATCAAATTTATTATTGACACTAGTCTCTATATTTATAAAAAGTTAGCTGGGAAATCTGGCCAGAAAGAAAAGAAATAGCTAAATAGATAATTTTGTTAAGCAAGATCAAGATGGACCACAGGATAGGTAATCCTGAATTAGTATCAAAAATTATATATATATTTGCATAGTCTTATGGCTTTTCATAAAACAATTCTATGGTGAAATTTTAAATATAATATTCTGAATGTTTCCTTCTCAATTTTTTTTTTCAAGGAATATGCACCATATAAGTGCTAAGGGACTCTCTGATTGAAAAAGATGTAGGGGAAATAGAAAAATGTTGATAATAGAAGTGGCTGTCCAGCAATTAGATATGATGAAGGAAGATGAGGATGTCAGCCAAAAAAGGAGCCTTCTATCGAATAAAAATCTCCAATCAGAAAACGTTTCGGGTTTAATTAGATAAAACCATCATCAGTTCTTTAGAGAATTATTGGCAATCTCAAGATGCACACCATTGAGATGCAGATAGAGTTGTTATATATAAACATATACCAACAATTAGTATAAAAACATACAAAATTTGCATATCAGTTGTCAGATGCTCATCAGTCAACATGGCCAAGTCTCAAATGTCTAGCTAGATTAAAAAAAAAAAAAAAAATGGACTTACACCACTTTCAAAATAAACGGTGCATTTAGTTATCTACCAGGTACAATAGTAAAGAACAGATAGGCCTATTGTTTTTTTATTCTAAAGTCCTTTGATTTAGAAAACAATATTTTCTTAAAATAAATTGAATATTCAGCGATTCAGAACATTTCTCTGTTAAACAAAATTATTCTTTAAGAGATATCGATAAGTTCGTGTTCCCTTCAAAAAAACTCCGTTATTCAAGTAGAAAAAACAAGAAAAAGATTGGTTTCTGAACAAACAAATATCGTTTTGCAATGCCTATTAAGTAGGTCGGATTGAAATCAATTTTGGGAAACTTATCTCTTCGAATGCCATTAGGATGCAATGTAACAGTTTCTCTCTTGGGAGCTATTAACAATTAGCGAAATTGGTCAAGAGGAATTAACAAAAGTACGCATGGAGCAAGATTAGACACACAGTTAAATTTTCCTCTATTGTATGCTCTTGCAGAATATGTTTAATTATGTAAGAGCAAACAAAACTTTGACTGGCTTAATAGTAAATAGATATAATATTGATAGCTTTTGGCTTTCTGAATTAATGTAAAGGTACAAATAAATAAAAAATGTAGGCTACTTTCCGAGAAAAACTGCTGAAATCAAAGGGTGTTTTTTTTTTTTTTTTTAGAGAGAGAAAGAGAGAGAAAAACATTTTAACATATTTCAAATGCCAATTGAAAGCTTTTTTTACTTTCTTTATCTATATATATAAGTTTCATGACAAAAATTCGATGTCGAGATTTAGATGGAAATATTGGGTTGATGCATAATTATCCGGCGTTTATATAGGCGCGTTTTCCATCAGTGAAAAGTAGCGTTTTGTTTATTATTTTTGTATGAAAATAATCTTCTCTAGTGTTTCAGAAAAATGGGTGTCGAAAACCATAGTCATATTCGCCCTATCATGCTCTGCCACATCGAGAAAGGATGGAAAGCATTTTGCGATCTCAACGAACTTTTTGGCAAAGGAACAATCTGCGAAAGTCAGTAAAGGGAGTGGTTTGTCCGTTTTAATTCAGGTGATACCATCTTGACCGAAGAGATCGGCCATCGGATTTCGACGATCAGGCTCTTCTGGCAGCTGTGGAAGAGGACGAGAGCCTGACAACACGAATGCTGGCTGAAGACTTCAACGATAATCAATCCACAGTCGTTCGTCGTCTCAAAAAGCTTGGAAAAGCGTGGAAAATCTCTGGACGAGCTCTTCGACAACAACAGAGCCGATCGCTTTCGAATTTTCACCGAGTTACTGCAGCGAAACGAACAAACACCATTTTTGAAGAATCTTGTCACTGGGGAGTCATGGCTTCTCTTCAAAAACATCAAAAGAAAGAAGGTTTGCGTTGTGCCAGGTGTTTCCTCCAAAGGAGTACCGAAACATGTCCAGTGTAAGAAGGCTATGTGGTGTGTATGGTTGGACAAAAAGTTCAAAAAATGTTCAAAAAGTTCGTTGAGATCGCGAAATGAGTGTGCTGCTTACCATCCATCCTTTTTCGAAGTGGTAGAGCATAATATGACGAATATGAGTATGGTTTTTTTCTGAAACAATAGAGAAGATTATTTTCATACAAAAATAATAAACAAAACGCTACTTTTCACTGCTGAAAAACGCGCCGATATAAACGTTGGATAATTATGCATCAACCCAATACATGTTTTGAGGTCCCTGAGTCCAAAAAAGTGGGCCCCGCAAAATGGACTGTTTGTGGATGTGAATGATTTTCAAAAAATGAAATATTTATTTAATTACAATTACCTATAGCTGTGCGACTAGTAAGATATCATTTCACTTATTACCTAATAAGATTGTGTCAAATGTAGGGATACTTATTAAAAAAAAAAAAATAAATAAATAAAAAGTATATTTTGATTTTTCTTTTCATTTTGAATCGTATAAATCGAAACAGGGAGTGGATTTACTCAAGGTGTTCTCGTGCACTCACCTCAGGACTAACAAGTGTTTATAACCTTCAAATGTCACCCCTTTTATAGCTCTACTAAGAATGAGATTTCATGTACGCATTCAGGGAAAAAAAGTTGTAAACTTAACCCCCACCCTCGGTCGTATTTCTCGTCCTGGAAAAGTTTTTTTTCATAATAATAAACAAAAATATTCTTAATAGTAATTTTTTCAATTTATGCATTCGATTATCAAATTAATTAGTCGGCACCAATGATAGAAATTTGTAACAAAACCTAATTATAAATGGAATATATTTACTATTTCGTTATATTTGTATGAAAAGCTTAAAATATTAAATATTGGTAAGTATAAAATAAAATAAATGATACGTATTTATTCCAACAAATATGTTGGAGCATATCACCTAGTATTTTTGATTAATTTTACCTATTTATAATCTAGAGACAACTCTTACCAGTTAAAATTTAAATATTGGTTTAAGATAATAGTTACCGTTAATTAAATTATATAATAAAAATTATTTAAAGACTATTAAGAGGCCTCAGGTGTCGCACAGACTTGAACAAAAATATCTTGGCTAAATAAAAATAAATAGCCTCTTAAAATAAAAATGTTTTCTAAATGTTTTAAAATAAGCAATTAGATTTAGAAAAAGTTACTTTGAAATTTTCGAGGTCAATTAATTTGCACTAATAAACTAGCATTTAGCCTGCGGTGCCAAGCCCTCTGACCCCTATAATATGGATATACTAGCATCGATTAGTGATTCTCGTGGTAAAAAACAAAAATAAAGAAAAATTAACCAAAATAATGCAAAAACTAAATGAAAGTAAAATGGCCATGTCGCTAGAGAAGTGGATAATATAAAAATTTTTATAAAATGGTTTATTTAAAGAAGCGCTAAATGTTTTGAAAAATTTTATAATATATTAAATAATTAGATTTTTTTCTTTATTCCTTGCTGGCTAATGTTAAATAATTCATCTGAATGTCTTTTTTGTGTATTTTAAAATAAAAGACGTTTGGGGTCGTCCACATATTACTTTTTTTTTTACGATATTCTAGTCCCCACCCCCTATCACAGTTAGATAGATAGATAAAGAATTTTTTTTTTTTTTTTTAAACATTCACACTTTTTTCTCACTCACACTCACACACACATTCACATGGTCTTTTCGGCAACTTAGGCCATTTAAAGGTGCGTACACATCTGCGCTCTGCTCCGCTCGCGAGCACCATGTTCGTTAGATTAGTACGGGTTTTGAGATGCTCGCGAGCTGCTCAAACCCGTACTAATCTAACGAACATGGTGCTCGCGAGCGGAGCAGAGCGCAGATTTGTACGCACCTTAAGACTTTAAACGATATCCGTTATTGATAATAATATACCCATATTAGGGGTCAAGGCATTCTTATTTAAGCCATTTGGTATCCAAATGGCAGATAAAGAATTTAACACATACAAAACAAACCTACCTACAGATATTATGTCACAACATAGAACTACCCCCCTCCCCTTTAAACTTTTTCTTAAAATTCCTTATACAAAATTCATATCATTTTTTCTTTTTCTTTTTTTAGTATGCGTGTCTCATCCCATCTTTTCAAACTTGAAAAATTTTTAAAATTCAACTTTGAATTGATATGTCACGCTTAGAGGAACGCCCGGGTCCCCCATGTAACAATTAGTAACATTTTGGCCAGCCCCCCCTCCCCCAACGCTTTACATAATATGTGGACTAAAATTACAAATTTCTTAATTAAAATCTATAGGTGATCACACTATATCCGATAGAAACAAATTGGTCTTTAATCGTTTTATAAGCTCTAATATAAATGCAATGTTTTATTTTTTTGTAAATTAGAATAATCGTTTTCACGCAAGGTGGTTGATGAATAAAAATTAATTTTATACTAAGCTTTGTTTTAATAAGTTTAGTATAAAAAATATTTGTTTGAAAAAAGAGCAGCGATATATTAATTTAGGACAAATAATAATAATAATAATAATAATAATTAATAATAATAATGAATTAATTAGTAGAGATAGAATTTATTATGCGTATCAAATAGATAATAATCTATTTCATCTTAAAATACTACATAAGACCAAGAAATACTAAATTTCATAATCGAAAAAGATCTGTGGCTGTAGGCTTAATGATGATGGAGTCATGAAAAAAACAAGACGAATGCAGCCAAATATTATTTTATTTCAAATCTCGCCCTCACGGCGACGTTCGCCCGAGGTCTAGGCCATCTTCAGAGCCGGCTGGCAATGATTATTGATTATTGCCAGCCGGCTCTGAAGATGGCCTAGACCTCGGGCCGAAACGTCAGCCGTGAGGGCAATTTGAAATAAAATAATATTTGGCTGCATTCGTCTTGTTTTTATGACTCCATCATCATAAATTTCATAATATGAAAAAAAATTTGATTTTACTTTTCATGTGTATTTTTTTTACAGACGTATTATACGAGTAAAGAAGAAAATAATTTTAGTAAATAATTCCTTTAATGCGAGGTTAATTAAGAAAAAAAAACAGTGCGTTATGCACCTGATGCCTTTTAAAAAGAAGATAAGTCCGGCTTATAAAGGGAAAAAATACTAATCTGTTGTGTGCAATGCACTTGGAATCATCAGGTGTGGGTTATGAAAAAAAAAATTGGAAATAACATCAAATCCAAAGCTACGTTGAAAGGTCAACATTAAAAAGATAAATTATATAAAATTTCCCTATTCACCTGACTTTTGATTAGAAAATGGAATTTCATTCTAAGTTGATGGAACGAACATCTTTAATGTGAGCCCGTTAAGTTTTCAAATTTCAATAAATAAATTTTTATCGAAATTCACTCAACAGGAAACAAAAACAGATATTATAAAAAATTGTAATATTTAATTATATAAAAAGTTTGATATTATTATTGTCATTATGGATATTTCTCCCTCCACTCTTAAAAATATTGTCCGAGAATGACGACAAGTGTTTCCACGTGAATTCGAAAAATTAAACTTTTTCTATAATAAAATTGAAATCCCTACTTCAAAGAGAAGGTGTCGTAATTAATTTCATCTACTTACAAAAGAGTTAAAATATTGAACACAATGAGAGGAATCTAATTCACATAATAAGTAAAATATTATTTTAAAGTAAGCCTACTTACATAAGATTTTTTTATTGGTTTATTAAATAGACAAATTTATTATTTTTTTATTCCTTGAATTTCTGGACCAAAATTTTTTTTATCTCATGAGTTATACCCCTCAGAATATATTCAGAAAGAAATCACACTACTTCGACAGTTATTAATATAATTAAATAATTAATTTTGCTTCTTCATTAATGGTTCATTTGACTTCACTAATTAAATTCATAGGGACTTCAACAACATTCATTAGATAAAAATTTAATAAATTTTTGATTGATAAAATTTTGGTTAATCAAGATAATAAATAGAACTCACAAAATTTTATAAATAAAATATAAATTTATTTTAATAAAATTTGAATTGATAAATATTGAATTGTATGAATTTTCTTTACCCCCCCCAAACGTTTTTATTTTATTTTTTAAGTCTTTTCGGCATCTTAGGCCATATGGACTTTTAACGAAACTCATTATTTAGAAACAATATAGGGGTCCAGGCATATTTATTTATACCATTGGTATTCAACAATTTAAAAAATGTGATATACTGTATATAATTTATTTATATAAAATAATGTTATATTGTTGAAAAAAAACTTCGTATTTTAAGAAAATTAGAATCTAAAACCAGGAAATTCTTCTCACAATCAAATCACAGATTCCAGATTGATCAAAGGATAGTAAGTAATTTTAATATATAAATAAAAAAAAATGTACCTTATTTTTTTTTATTAAATTTAATAGGAAAAAAAAAATGTTTATACAAGTGATAGAAAAGGTGAAAAACACGTGAGAGGTTGTCAGAAAAAATTGCATATATTTCAGTGGGAGTGCACGATACGTACCCATGGCGCGCGGTGGCCGAGGCCGCAGCCACGGAGTGTAATCACCAACTCAGCGCACAGCTCGCAGTCGCTACTGACCTAAAGCGCCAGGGATGGATAGATGGTTTGGCGGAGCGACGCAAGGAGGACGCAAAGCGCACGCGCTATCGTCGTCCACTCGGCTGTCAACGCGGCCCTTCATCTCAGGTATATCCCCAGCACCCCAGCCAGCTGGGGTGCGCGCACTCACTCGCTCTATGCTACAGGTGTGTTGTGCACTGACACCGATGCATGTATCCTTGTCGCTTCTTCTCCCTCTCTATTTCATGCAAGATTCTACTTTTATTAGTATATCTCTTCTTGTGAAATAATATTATTAAATCATTTTTTTTTTTGCCGATAAAAACGTGTTTGGATAAATTTAAAAATCTGGTGTGACTGGTCGCACAGCACACAACATTCTCTTACATTCGGTAATCGTTGTGTTCTGTACTTGTCACACCAGATTTTTCGTGTCGGCATATATTTACTTTTCGACGATATATTAGATTTTTTTTTTTTAAATTTATTTAAGGTCTTTTTCGGCAACGGAGGCCATTTAGACCCCGTCTCTATTTATTTCAATTTATTGGTTTCCGATTAAATTGAAATAAATTGTCGCATGAGATGGGATGCGAACCCGCGACTCTTGGTACATAAGGCCAACACGCTAACCCCTTCACTAAGGCCCGAGGGCGATATATTAGAATTCAAGATGTAAAATTTATAAGTATGGGAAAATATTTATTATTTTGTTACCATGGCAACCATTTCTCCTATCTTCCCTAAGAAGTACAAGAGTAAAGTGGTCTTCAGAAGATTTAAATGAGCCCAATGGCCACCGGCCAAACGGGAAAATTAATTTAAAAAAAAAGATTTCAATGGCAAAATGAGAATATACATTTTAAAGAGCATCTAAAAAATAATTGATTTTTGAAATTAAAAAAAAAATCGTTGGAGCGAATTTTGAGAAAATCGAAAAAAACTGAAAAAGTACATCAGTAAAGTACTAGTACTCTTTGGCCGATTTTGTTTAAAAGCTTATTTTCACGCCTCAGGTGGGTGCCTAACTTAAATATAAAATTTCAACCTCCTAGCTCAATTCCTTCATGCTTTAAATTGAACCCAGGCAGACACACACACAAACAGACAGACAGACTATGTCGCGAAAACCACTTTTTTGGATTCAGGGGACCTCAAAACCGTGAAGATCCATCAAAATCTGGACATCGAATTTTTGACATGAATCCAATACTTTCTCTATATATAAAAAGAAAGTAAAAAGAAAATGAATATAGAGAATTTCAAAAATAGAAAATTATTTCCAAATTTTAATAAAACGTTGTCTTTTGAAATTGTTTACCCGTTTCCGAGTATATGCCTTAACACCTCGGTATTTTATCTATCCTCATTGACGTGATCTAAAAATAATCGCTTCCAAGGGCTCTTCGTCCCTCCAACCTTTATTGATGTTAACCAAAGTTAAACAAGACCTCAGGTTCAGGCTTGTGAAAGGTCATGAATAACAAATTAGTGCCCCTATATTATATTTATGTCCAGATGCTGGGTGACAAAAATAAATCTTTTGCAGGTTCAATGGTGCAGACAATATTATACCCCCAAGTTAAAATGCGATAAAGTGACTTCTTTCTTTGTTAGTGAAAAAGATTAATACGAATGACAAGAACACAATTTTATATTTGAACTATTATTATTTTAAAAATGAGTAATGAAAGGATAAGCAATTTGTCTCTAAAAAAAAAAAAAAAAAAATTATTCCTTTTCACAATGGGAATCCCTAAAAATCTAAAGCTTTCATTTTTAAATTGATTAATTTATAATGGATGGGTATTATCGAAAGTCGAAGGTGTGGGGACTAGAGTCAGACGTATTCACACAATGAAGCATAATTTTGATATGTGAGAAGAAAAAAGAGACAGAAGGTACAAGAAATTTCTTTAAAATCAGGAATTTTTTTTTTTTTTAAGGTCTTTTTCGACAACTAAGGCCATTTAGACCCCTTCCCTAGGAAAAAAATTTTCAATTCTCAAAAAAGAAATAGGTAGAGAAAAAGATAAAGTAAAGCAAAAAAAAGTTGGAATTTGTTCAAATTTGGTTGATAAAAGGCAATAAATATGACATAGCCATTAATTGCTCCAGCCAACATATACTAAGCAGAGGCTTCTTTTTTCGGGGTGGGGGGCTCCGATCTTTTTTAAATTTTATATTATTTTAAATAAAATATTAATATTTCAAAATATATCGACGAGTAGCCTATATAAAAAATTAAAAAATTAAATATCTTTTGGCCAAATTTGAGTTACCTATTTGTATGTAAATTTTAAGAAAAAAAATCTGGTGTAGCTGGTCGCACAGCACACAACTTTCTCTTACTTTTGGTTCTGTGGTTGTCACACCAGATTTTTTGTGTCGATATATATATTTAGCTTCCGCCAATATATTAAAATTCAAGATGTAAAATTTTTAAACATGGGAAAATAGGCCTATTTACATTTTGTTAGCATGGCCACCATTTCTCCTATGAAGTACAGGAGTAAAGTGTGCTTCAAACAATTTTGAGGGCAAAATAAGAATACACATTTTAAAGAGAATCTAATAAGTAATGAATTTATTTATAATAGAGCGAATTTTGAGGAAATCGAAAAAAAAACTAAAAAAGTGCATCAGTAAAGTACTAGTAATCTTTGGCTGATTTTGTTCAAAAGCTTCGTGTTACATCATAGGGAGGTACCTAACTTAAATAAAAAATTTCAACCTTCTAGCCCTATTCATTCTTGAGATATTTTATTCACGGATACACCCACAGATACAGACAGACCAAGTTGCGAAAACCACTTTTTCGGACTCATGGGATTTCAAAACGTGTATATCCATCAAAATCTCGACATCAAATTTTTGACATTAATCCAATACTTATATAGGTAAATGAAAGAGAAAAGTTGCCCCCTCCCCCCCAAGAAAGAGTTGAAATGACGCCACTGATACTAAGTTGAACCTCCTTCCACAACCAAGTTTTATATACCGTATATAAATATTAGAAAATTTATTTAGGAGCTTACACCTAATGAGAAGGTAGATGGCAACCAGCCAAACTGCCCGCTAGTATTCTCTCTCCTTCGACAACTGAGTATATCGCGGAATGGTTCTTTTTTTTTTTTTTAGGTAACATCTTTAATTTTTCTTCCCAAACCCGAGAATAATGAAGAAAAAGTATTTTTTTATTAATAATAATAAAAAGAAATTGTGTTTATGTGTTTGTTTTTGTAAGGTCTTAAAGAGAAACGAATGTAATTGTAAACTTGAACGTAACAATTAATGTATAACAAATAGACAGCTTGAAGAGGTAGAGTAGTGGCTGTTGTATTTAAACAATAGGCGAAAATAGTTTCGACTTTAATGAAATAACGCCATCCTCAGTCCCACCCATTATCGAGAGTATGAACTCAAATGAGAGAAATTGAGTCAAATATCCTACTGACAATTCCACTATGTGACTCCATGCTAGGTCATTTGAGTTCATACTC
>JAKCPI010007178.1:0-16457 GCA_023213315.1 Euborellia annulipes | reverse complement strand
ATATGTTCTTTATTAAATGAATTAATAATTCACAGTACCCAAACACCTCTGTATTTGAGTTATAATTCAAATAATATATTATGTATATAAAGATAATTATTCAAATAATATATATATATTTATATATAATATTTGTATTTATTTTGTTATTATTTTGAATTAGAGAGTAAGAGAATTAAATCTACAAAGAGAGAAAAGAGGAAATTAATTACTTAATAAATGAGAAAAAAAGCTTTAATCGTCTATTTAACGAGTTACGGGTAAAAAAAAAGACAACTTTTAACTAATTAACGCCCGGGAGCCATGGCTCGTGAAGAACATTAGCTTCTCGCACCAGATTCCAGGTTCGCCTCCCATCCCAAGCGAGAAAAATTTATTTCATTTGATTTGACCACAAATCATTTGAAATAAATAGGGATGGGAGTCTAAATGGCATAGATGCGAGAGGACCTTAAAAAAAAAAATAAAAAATAACTAATTAACAAATCGATGCAATAAGTTTCAATCTTAACTGTTTTTCTTTTAGTCTTTTCGGCAACTTACGTCATATAGACTAACGACACATAATATTTAGGATACGATAAATTTAAGGGGATCAGGCATATGTAATTTTATACCATTTGATATTTAAATAGTTTAAAAAAATTCATCGGACTGCCTGGCAATAGAACCCGCGTCCCTTCGCTTTTAAGACATTTAACAACAGCTCTAGCCTCTCGGACTTACGAGGGGGGGGGGAGGGTTATATTATTTAATTCCGGACTGACCGAGCTTGGTAGATTAATTTGATAAAATTGAAAAAGAAAGAAAAAAAAACTAAATATCAGCCTACTAGTACTTTAATTTTCCCAAAGACAAGACCTAGCAAAATTTGTTTTGTGTACCGGAAATAGCTTACATATTTAAAATTTGAAAAAATCGTTTAGAGCTATTTTCGAGAAAATTAGAAATTTGATGTGACTGGTCGTACTTTCTCTTATCTTTCGTAATTGAAAGTGGTGTTCTGTGCTCATAGGCGTAGCCGGTGGGTTGGGGGGTCCGGACCTCCCATGGGACCCAAGCCATGACTAGATGCTTAAGCGCTATAATGCAAATTATATTTCATATAGGGTAAGAGAGAAAGTAAAATATAATAATTTATTCTAGCTAAAAAACAAAAAAACAAAAAAATGATTTATAAATACCCTAAAATAATTTTAAATTTTTCAAATTTTTGAAAAATTTTCTTGAACCCCCTCCCATCAAAAATTTCTGGCTACGCCTAAGTGCTTGTCCCACCAGATTTATTGTGTCGACATTTAGCCTATTTAGTTCCCCACAGTGGGGTACATTATAATTTATAAACAGAATAATATTTATATTTTGTAACCATGGAACTACAATATTTCTCCTATGAAGTACAAGAGCAAATTGTTAACATTTTTGAGATGATGAATATACATTTTAAAGAGTATCTAAAACATAATTTATTTATTAATTTTAATCAAATTCGTTTAAGGGTCATTCCACGTCAAATCAAGCAAAAAAAAATCAATAATTGGAGGTTGTAATTGAGAATTGCAAAAAAAAAATAATTTTTTGATTACATCACTAATAAAAGAAATAATTATTGAGAGTAATGAGCGAAGCTCTTGGGTCAGTACAAAGGTTCATCATTTAAAGTGAAATAATTTCTCCTCTGAAATAGATATGTTTGAACAATTACAAAAAAAAACATCCTTTTTGAAAAACTGACTTTAAAGACTTGAAAATACAGGGTGATTATAAAAGGACTTTACAACTTTGAAAGCACATACATATTTATTGAAATTACTTACAGAATTGAGAAAGGTGTCATTTTGTCACAAAACACTTCAAGTTTGACTCGCGTAGTGCTTTAGTGCGATTTTCAGTCACTACGAGCGCCACGGTAATGCATTGTTAAAATGGCGACTTTTACTGGTGCGGAACGTGCACGTTGTGTGTTGTTATTTCATGAAACGAATTCTGCTACAGCTGTTCAACGTACATTTCGTACGGAATACAAGAAAGAACCTCCAAGCAGGCCGACAATTTACAGTTGGCACAAGAACTTTATTGAGACTGGCTGTGCTGTTGTTCATTCGAAATCACCAGGTAGGCCGAGCGTTTCTAATGCTGTTGCCGAACAGATTAGGGAAACCTTTGTCCGTAGCCCGCTCACCGGATTTAACACCTTTGGATTTCTTCCTGTGGGGTTTCTTTAAGGATAAAGTTTATGTTCAGCCTCTACCAGACAATCTTAATGACCTCCGAAATCGGATCAACGCTGCAGTTGCACAAGTTACAACTGATATGCTGAAACGAGTGTGGTAAGAAATCAATTATCGGTGGGATGTATGTCGCATTACCAACGGCAGTCACATCGAACCAAAATGACACTCAGATGTTAAATTTGAAGTGTTTTGTGGCAAAATGACACCTTTCTCAATTCTGTAAGTAATTTCAATAAATATGTATGTGCTTTCAAAGTTGTAAAGTCCTTTTATAATCACCCTGTATAGTAGATGTAATTTTTCAAATTAGGAATTCTGCGAACAGCTTCTCCCTCATTTACGTCTCGAGGTGCTGATTTTGAAAGATTCCAGGGGCCAAAATTTTGAAGCTATCGACCTCAATTTTTTTTTTTAATTAAAGCTATCTAAAATATCTACAACTTATAGAAAGCCCTTTTTTTTGATTTTCGAAAAAAAACTTTTTTTAGATTAATCACATTGCATAAAAGATATTTTAATAAAATTCGGTCTATAGCTTATACAGATTTTTTTGTCTTAACTAATAGTATTCAAAATATCTCGATTGTTTTCGGACTTAACATTATTTTAGTGCAATTAATTAAAAATAAAAATAATCAATTATTTAATTTGTTATCTGTGTTGTCTATCTTTCAAGTACATCAACTTATTTTTGTAGGCCTACTAGGTCTAAAGAAATTTGTTTGATATAATATTCATATTTTGTCTAATGCAATAAACTACCTGTCCCGTAAAAACCGGAAAATGGCCGTAAGCATTTTTCATTATTCATACTTGTTTTCTCTTCGGATGTTTATAATAAATTTAAAATGAATGAAAGAGCCTTTTAGTTATTTTAGAAGAAAATCAAATCTATTGTATGAAAATTTCATTCCGTTAAAACAGAGAAATAGAGAGAGATAATATGAAATGTTGAGTATCACCGAGTGAAAAGGGAACGTTGATATAAAATGCTTTTCAAAATCTCTTTGAATATAAGCATGTAATTTTTACTTTCTCTTACCTATATGTATATGTTAATATATAGAGAAAGTATTGGATTCATGTCAAAAATTCGATGTCAAAATTTTGATGGATATACACGTTTTGAGGTCCCCTGAATCCAAAAAAGGGTGGTGTTCGTAACATGGTCTGTCTGTGCGTCTGTGTTCAATATAAAGCATGAAGGAATTGAGCTATGAGTTTGAAATTTTATATTTAAGTTAGACACCCTTTTAGGGTGTGAAAATAAGCTCTTAATCAAAATCGACGAAAAAGTACTAGTACTTTACTGATGTACTTTTTCAGTTTTTTTTCGATTTTCTCAAAATTCGCTCCAACGATTTTTATTAAAATTCAAAAATCGATTATTTATTAGATGCTCTTTAAAATGTATATTCTCATTTTGCCATTGAAACCAAATTAAAACCATTTGGATACCAAATGGCTTAAATAGAAATGCCTGGACCCTCAGTAGATATTATAAATAACGGTTATCGTCAAAGTCTTAAATGGCCTAAGTTGCCGAAAGGACTGTGTGAATGTATATGTGAGTGTGAGTGTGAATGAGAAAAAAAGAGTGAGAATTAAAAAAAAAAAAAAATTTACATCTTGAATTCTAATATATCGGCGGAAAGTAAATATATGTCGACACGAAAAATCTGGTGTGACAAGCACAGAAGGAACACAACTTTCGATTACCGAAGGTAAGAGAAAGTTGTGTCCTGTGAGACGAAAAATAAATAAATATGTAATTGACTCTTTATAAAATAAAAAAATCCTTCAAACAATCGCTATTAAAAGGGAGAGATCAAACATGAGTCAAGTGTCATGACAAAGAAAATAATTATTTATATTTTTATAAGGATGCGATGTTTTTTAAGTCTTAGGCCTAATAAAAGAATTTGATTTTCGGTTTAACCTTGATTATTTGTAAAAATAACAAAGTTTCGACTAATCATTCTGTGGCCTTCTTCAGGTACAATTCAGTCAAGATTACAAAGGCCTGTGACAATCTCATTTGAATTAGTTGAGAAAAAACAAGAAGGCTGCCGCATCTCGACATGCACGCCATCTACATTTCATGGTCGATGCAGATGGCGTGCATGTCGAGATGCGGCAGCCTTCTTGTTTTTTCTCAACTAATTCAAATGAGATTGTCACAGACCTTTGTAATCTTGACTGAATTGTACCTGAAGAAGGCCACAGAATGATTAGTCGAAACGTTGTAATTTTTACAAATAATCAAGGTTAAATCGAAAATCAAATTCTTTTATTAATGATAACAACTAGCCTAAACTCGAAAAAAAGTTTTTTAAACCTATTTCGAAAAGTATTAATATATAAAAAATATTCATTAATGTCCTGTTAGTTCCTAATGAATAAACCAACATTCCAATAATGTTTCTAAGTGTTAATGAAATGTTAATAGAATTTTGTTAAATAAACTACCTTGTTGAATGATAAACTTTTCAACTTAGAAAATAGTATTTATTTCTTTTCTTAAATTGAATTGGAATAAATTTCCAAGCTAAAAGAACACAAATTCTTTTTCCTCTCTCTCTCTCTCTCTCTTAGCGCCAATAATTTATTATATATTCAACTTAAAATTTATAGACATAATTTACATCAATGAAGAAGCCTTTTAGAATATTTTTTTTTTTCCCACCAAAGTAAATTTAGATAAAACACAAAACTTTAAGATCAATGTTTATAAATTTATTAAAAAAATTTTTTTCTTTTGAAAGTAATTTTTTTAAACTATATAATAGATAAATAAAATTGTATACTACGCTGTAAAGCTATCTATTTTATATTAAAGTTCAGGAGCAGGCATATAAAAATTCGTATATTTTTTATGCAGCTGAGATAGGTCAACAAATTTATTCTTTTATCAACAGAGACAAGAATATTTATTTTGCTTTAAAATTATCATTTTAATTGACGGTTATTGTAAAAGTCTTAAATGGTTTAAGTTGCCGAAAAGACTGTGTAAATGTGTGTGTGAGTGTGAGTGTGAATGAGAAAAAAGTGTGTTAAAAAAAAAAAAAAAAAACTTTATTATAATTAAAACAAAGAAATGAAAAATATTGCATATAATTATGGAGAGAAAGAAGTCAGCCAAACGAATCAAATAAATAAATAAAACTTATTTTATCCAAAGTAAAGTATTATCAATCATATAATATGGAAATGCCAAAATTAGAGTCCCGAGATAATCGCGAAAAACTGTTTAGAAACAGAACAGTGACATCTTTTAACGTGTCTTAGAAGCTTCCAAATTTCGATAGGCACATACTGAAGATTTGGAGTATACTATGTGTATACTACATTTCTAACAAAAAATATCAAAAAATGGCACATACTCTCTTTGGAACTTCCACGTCTCATATATTCTAATTAATGTTTAAATATCGTTTAAAGTCTAAAGCAATGATAGCAACGATGATAATGTATTAAGTGAAGCAGAACAAAAACAATCCTAATGAATCGTCTAATAATTTTAATAAGCATCCAAAATTATCAGTCAAAGATCGAGAGCAAGCCTAATAGTACTTTCATAATAAGTTTAATATCTAATAGTTAAATCTCCTAGTTAGTATAAATTTTAATATTTGTATTATGCATGCAAACTTACATATTTAAAAGATCAAAATTAGTTGTGTAGATCACTAGCATTACCTGAAACAAAAGAAAAATTATTATTATAGTAAAAAAATATTAGACAAAATATAATTATAATTAATGTTAATGTATGTAGGTCATAATCAAATTTTGTATTAAATAAATATAAATAATGGGTTTATGAGAAGTCAAATATAATATAAACTTGAACAAATTTGTCTTTGTAAATAAAAGATGTATTATAAAGATAAGTGTTTATAATCTCATCCTTTTTTTCCTTGTATGAGATTATAATCTAGAAGACTGGTTCACACTAAAAATATTAATATGATAAGTGTTTAGTAAATTCTAAGATAAGTTTAGCTAATTTAAATATTGACACTAGCTTAGCTCTGAGGATTGTCCCAAATGTGACCGAAACTTCTTAATATAATAATAATAATAAAATATCTCATGTATAAATAAAATAATTCTCTAAAAAAAACATTGTGTGGTTTTATGAAACCACGATGCAAGTGAAACTTTTTTCGGATCGTAGGCGTTTAACTGAAAATTTTCAGAAAATTATTCAATTGAGGGTATTAAAATCGCGTTTTTAATCTTAACTTAATAATTGGAAAATGATGAATGATAATGGGAAATCAATAGACACATGTTAAAAACTGAGAACAATATTTATTTAGTATTT
Organism: Euborellia annulipes; assembly: GCA_023213315.1. Classification (NCBI taxonomy): domain Eukaryota; kingdom Metazoa; phylum Arthropoda; class Insecta; order Dermaptera; family Anisolabididae; genus Euborellia; species Euborellia annulipes. The sequence continues at coordinate 9,893 of JAKCPI010007178.1, read as the reverse complement.
GAATCATTTTAAATTATTTAAAAAATTACATTTTATCAATTGAAAAATTGAATAATTAAATCTCACAATTATTTTTGTATAATTCGTCATATATAATAAATTTCAACTTTCCCATTTTTGTCGTCACGGCTTGTGACGTCATAACTTGAAGCGTCACGGCCTTTGACGTCACGGCTTGTAACGCGAAATGCTGATAGAGGAACGAAAAAATTTGAGGCGATCAAATAAAAGTTCCACTTTAAAAAAAAATTAACTCCCAGGAGGCAATTTGATCAAAAGCTTATTTTCACATCTGATGTGGGTGTCTAACTTAAATATAAAATTTCAACTTCCTAGCTCAATTCCTTCATGCTTTAAATTGAACACACACAGACAGACCATGTCGCGAAAACCACTTTTTTGGATTCAGGGGACCTCAAAACGTGTATATCCATCAAAATCTCGACATCGGAGAATTTTTGACATGAAACTCTATATATATTAACATATATATACAGGTAAGAGAAAGGGAAAAGTGAAATATGAGAACAATTCTGACGAAAATCGGCAAACGTTCGGTCACTTGAACCATCACAATTAAATCCATATTTTATTTTCCCCAAAGGCATGTGACTTTTGAATAATTTCAATATTAAATATAATTTTCCAAAGGAAGGAATAAAGTTATTTCTGAGATTGCTTTTTCTTGTCCTTTAAAAAAAAAAAAAAAAATGATAAGCCTGATCTTTCTTAAGCAAATGGTCGCTAAGTACATTTTAAACTGGGGCTTGCTGGTAGGAGAGGGGTAGAAGAAAGAGAGAGAGAGACCGCATTCTGGCAACTCTCGAGACCTCATGCATTTTATTTGCAAGTCAGGAAAGAGAGGGTGAAGGTTTTCAGTTCCACCTTCAAGCTTTCGGATACAATTTTCATAAAGCCGAAATGTACGTTTCACTTTTTAAGCTCGCTGTAACCTCAACCTCTTTTCCTCTTCTTTTTCTTCTATCTCTTGGGAGTTGGCAACTTTTCTCATCGATCTAACCCCAACAGCAGAGAATATCTCTCTCAATGGAGAGCAATGTTAATTATAGATTAACGTCAAAAAAATAAAGTATTCAAAATATAAATATTTCATATTAACGTTCTTTTGGTAGATTAATGTTTTAAAGAACCGTATTGCTAAAATAGACAAAATTCAATTTCTTGGCAAAAAAAAAATCTCTTCAATAACTTTATTATCATTACCTTAATAAAAGCCTTTAAAAAAATATAAAATACACCTGCTTCAGAAAAATATATGAAACAAATTAAATAAAAAAAAAAAAGGCCAGGTTGTTTTCATTGCAATATATTTACTAAACAAATTGCTTAATATTTTAGCCTGTGTGCAGTTTTAATTTAACATTTTTTTACTACTCCCTCCGCTTGTATATATATATATATATAATATACAATGGACCGAAAATGTAGGGAGGTCGTTAGAAGGTAGAGAGAGAGACCTTGCGCTACTTTTTCTAGCGACTTTGTTTTATCGCTCGCCTACTAAGGTGACTAATTTAAATTTTTATTTGAATTAATCCCTTGGCAATTTTACTTGTTCAAGAAAAGTCTCCTTTTTTGCATTTTAATATTTTTTTTTTCTTATAATAAAATGATTTTTGTAATACAGTAATAACTAAGTTTATGTAATAAATTATTAAAGAATGACGAATTTTTTTTTTTTTGTTTGAGGATGAAGCGTTATTATCAGAGAAAAGTGTTATGTACACCAATCACGTAATTAACTTATTAAGTTATCCACTTTTCTGATTCATACTTCAATAGGAAAAAAATACATTTATTCGTTCTATTCTTCTTTTACGCATGTGAAACTAATATAAAAAACGAAGTTTTGTAACTGCTGTTTTTTGTTACGTGACGTTTTCTGCCAATTCACTCTACCGTAGACCACGCAAAAGAACTTCGTTCCAAAAACGATTGAATTATATCCTCTCCCAGTTAAAATAAAGGGTCGGACTAAGCCGAACGCACAACTTTGCCCACCCACTATTTAAGAAACAAATATTCCCCCCCCCTAGAGCCCCCCTAATGGTCCGATGTTATACATATTATATATCATTTTACTCGGGAGGAGGTCTAGTTTCTGAATATATAAAAAAATTATAGGTTAGGTAAGAAAAAAATATTGGCCCTCCTTCTAGAGCGCCCCCTAATGGTCCGATGTTTACCAAAAGCTTTTCAGTTCTTGGCCTCTACCCCTAATTTATGGGTGCAAAATTTCAAAACAATTGAATGAATAGTTTTTGAGATTTCGTTGACGAAAAAAATTACCACACACACACACAGAGAGAGAGAGAGAGAGAGAGACATCATTCCAAAAACTTCTTAAATGGATTCAGGGGACCTCAAAACGCATTTTGGCAGCTTCAGAAAAATTTCAATTTTTTTTACGATTACATTAACTTTACCTGTCCAACCTACGGTTGATGGGCAAAGTTAAAAATATTACAAACAACATTATTTTAGGATATAGACTAATCAGTTTATAGTCTATCATCATACTTATATATAAAAGGCTAAGAGGGTGTCCGATGTGTGAAACAACCAATCAGGCCTCAGGGATAGCGCCATGGTAACAAAATATAAATATTTACCCATGTTTACGATTTTTTTATTTATTTACATTTTGAATTCTAAAATTTTATTATCGGCGTAAATTTTTTGTCTGTGTACCGGGAGAGTCCCGGAAAGGATATGATTCACAAAAAATCTTAAGTTCATGAATAATTAACCGCTAAAATAATCTCTACATATAAAAATGAAAAGGGAAAATGTATGTACCGGTATGTATATAAGTAGGCGAGCAAGGGGGTCCAGGGGGCGCAGTAGGTATATATTCCCTTTAAAAATACATATTATAGGTAAAATTGACAGTTACAGGCATGTTGATTGATTAGAAATAATATTTTATACTATTTTTATGTTTACTCTATAATTTAAACATACCTTCATATATTAAGTGTAAACATTCATCATCAATTAAATATTGGAATATCTTTTGCAATGCAAATTATAAAATATATAGGCTATATATAACTGTAAATATTTATATAGAAGGGATAAATGTATTTATTTCCTACGGAAAACAAATTAGCGATTAAGGTCAATAAATAAAAGTTAAGCTAAGAGGTGATACTAGAAGAAAGTTTTTTTAGAAATTAAATTGAACAGTTTTGAAAACGTTGATAGGGATATGCAAAGAGCACCTCACAGTCAAACAACCTACGGGGATGATATTAATAGACATTCAGCAAGCATTCGACCAAGTGTTGCATTCTGCTCGCGTCCTAAAACTGCTAAAATTCGGAATATCAAAATCGCTTGCGGAATTGATAACAAACTGGATAAGTGACAGAAACTTCTACGTAAAAATAGACTCAGAAAAATCTCATCTCAAACCTATAAAGCCTGGAGTCCCACAGGGATCCCTACTTCGCCTATTTTATACACGATATTCACAGCAGACCGGCCAACCCATTCTCACGTACAAATAGCACAATACTTAGATGGCATTCCCCTTATTTTACAGTCATCGAAACTACATCTGCCTCAAATCCAGAATAGAAAAATACTCAAAGAAAATAAACTGCTACTTAAAGTACTGGAAAAAGACCATCAACCCAGCAGAATCCAAGGCTATCCTCTTCACGCATAAAACATGACATTTGAAAAAAGTCATCAAATTTGGACCATCTACGCTTAATTGGAAACCACACATCAAATACCTGAGAATCTGGCTAGATTGGAAACTAACCTGGACACCCCACTTCAAAACAATAGCAAACACAGCAATAAGAATGCTCTGGCATCTAATAAAGGGCACAAGCCAGCGAGACATTGACTCAAAGCTCATGCTCAATCAATCTTTAGATCCAGAATCATATATGGCACTCCACTCCTCAATAGTACCTGCGCAACAAACCTAAAACTGCTAGCTGGAATCCAAAACAAGGCACTACAAATTATAGCGTTCCCCCCTCCTGGAATAAACAACACAATCATCGGACACAAGCTAGAAATGGACGAGCTTGGCGGTTACATTGAACGACTGAAATTAGACTTGAAGACCATGGTATTATTATTGATAATATATTTAATAAAAAAAAAACTTTTCTTCTATTTTTGAACTCAGATTGACAACTGGCTAGCATGCAGTTGCGGTGGGGTTTTCCACCATCTTCAGAGCTGATTGAAGCTAGTGCAGTTGCCAGTCTGCAATCAAGCTCAAAACTTAAAGAAACTTGTTTTTTATTAAATAATAAGCCTATACATTATCAATATTATTATTATTATTTGAAATTCCTACCAGGATCCCTGTTTATTTACCCGAGGTGCTTTCGTGCCTGAAGACACCTCAAAGCCAACCGGCCTCTGGCGCCCCTTGAAGTTACATTATTTCCTATCTCTAACTCCTCATCCTTCGTATATCTAGTGAACTAATCCTTATTTCTGGTTCCACCCGGTTCCTTATATCCAACCTCGCCTCTTCTATCTGCTATGAAGGATGTCCTAGTTTGAGGAGGGACTCCCTCAGCACCGGCGTGTAGCCTGCTCCTTTCGAAGAATGCATCACTGAGAGGGAACCTTCTTTACGTCCCTTCCACAGGACGGGACGTCACAGTAACTCCCTCTCCTCGTTGTCTGGGGTCTATTGTGGTACATTATCAATAATATCTTGGTATTCAAGTGCAAAACTTTCTAATTGTAAATTAAATCTATAGACTTACAATTATTAGTCTAAAAATATTTTGAATTGTTTTGGAGAAGTTGTATTAAGTTGGAAATAGACAAATTTCAACTTATTGAAAAGCTAAGTCGAAATACATAAATCATATATGGTAAGGAGAATCTCAATCCATTGATACTAAATCTTCCCTTCATAGAGTCAAAAGTTAGATTGAGTGAAAGTTTCTATTGTATGTACTCTGTCGCACAGACAGATTTTAATAAAGAGAACAAAACTTGTATGATAATTACATTATTTTAATCTTAGAAAATGGATACTTATAAAAAAAATAAAATATTAGCTACACTTTTCTCCTTTGGTGATAATTTCTTTAAAATCTTTCCTCTAGTGAGGCGTAAATTTTATTTATTTATTTATTTTTTTTTTTTTTTTGTGAGATTAAATTTGCCACACTCACATCAATCACACCTCTACTCCCATCCCCTTCCACTAAACAGAAGAGCGTTTCTACGACATGGCACTCACCCTTCCCCCTCCAACCCACCCCCCAACCGCCCCACCCTTTTTGCAATCCATGGATGCGACACTCACCGCTTGCTAAACCTAACAAATGTCAAGGGATTTGCAGATAAACACACGCAAGCACTCTCTCTCACACACATGCGCACACTTATACAACGGCAAAAAAATGTAAATATAAATATTTTGGATGTATTTTAATAAATCCTTCTAGTACAGTCTTAAAGCCTTTATGTCTACACCTAAAAAAGAAACATCTTCATAGGAGTTGAAAAGAAGTAAAATAATGTCTTAATTATTATTATTATTATTTTTTACATTGTTCAAAATAAATGATTCACCTTAGAATTTAAAATACATTTTTTTCAGTAAAATAAATGAAAAATATTTTTTTTTTTTTTTTGTTCTGTGTTTGGGGCATCACTTTTGCTTAACTGTCTTGAAATTTTATCTTAAGCTCTTTTTCTCTGGTGTTTAATATGGTAATTTTTTTTTCTCTTCTGGAAATTTTATCTCTTTTTTCACCTTTTTTCTAACAAGATATCCTACTAGAGGTTTTCCAGATCCATTAATAAAAAAAAAAAAAAAACTAAATCTGTATGTGTTCCGTGCATGAGTGTGTGTGTTGCGCGCGCAACCATACATGGATATGTCATTTAAAGAGTATGGAGCATGTTTTTTAGTGATATTCTATTAAATTAAATTCAAAATTTAATATCATTTTGTATTACCCCCCCCCTCCCCCCTCTTTTACCAAATCTAGTAGTGAGTTTTAAAATGTTTATTTTATTCTATAGGCAAAAGGCTCAGATGGGAAAGCGTAAAAAAATTATTCCTTGAAAAATAAAAACATAGAGTACAGATAATCCACGATGAATGAATAAAATATTTACTCTGGATGCTTTTATCCTCTTAAATGATATATTTTCTCATCCCACCACTATTTATTCTTTATCTCATTATTTTAAAAGTTATTTTCGTTTGCAACAAGACGTGTGGTGTTCGGAAAATTTTCCCACTAAACCGATAGACCGATTGCGCTTTGAGAAAACATTGTCAGCGTAAAGTCAGACCTCCAAGAAGTAAGTTCAGTCTAAAGGCCAGATTGTTTTCGAAAGTACAAAGTGACAAAATAAACGATCAGCGGACGATTTCTTTCATTGACAGATCCTAGGGGAGCTAAAGAGACCTAAACTTCTCTAGTTGTCTTTCTAAAATATTATTTATCATCAGTGACATAATAAACTACTTTTCACCTTACTTTTAAACATGTCGGTTATTTTTTTGTTTAAAAAAAAATTGAAAATATTACTAAACATTGGTGTTTTAAAAATGTTTTATGTACGGTCAAAAACTTTGAGAACTTGTTAACAATCTCAAGTGTTGCGTTTTGGGCTTGGTGTAGTTAGTAGTGTGTTGACCTTCTATACCAAGGGTCGCGGGATCGTATCGCAGGCAGTCCGATGATTTTATTTAAGCCATTTGGATACCAAATGGCTTAAATAAGAATGCCTGGACCCCAACATATAACAGTTATATATTCATAAATAACGGTTATCGTAAAGTCTTATATGGCCTAAATTGCCGAAAAGGCTGTGTGTATGTGTGCGTGAGTGTGAGTGTGAATGGGAAAAAAGTGTGTTTTTTTATAAAAAAAAAAAACACCCAAATGTTAGTTTTTTCTATCCCTACTTGCTTGAAATTTTGATTTTTTTTTTAAATTTGAATATCTTGGTTAATATTAATTATATAAAATTGAATTATAAAGTTTTTGGATTCAAATGAAAGATAAAATATTTTTAAAGACAATCTAATTTTATGTTAAAAAAATTTAACCTTAGAAAAAAGTAAATGAAAATTTCCACTCATTATTAAAAAACAATATGAGCAAATGCGCTTTATTATTGGAAAAATTATAAAGGCATGCCTGGTATATGGACGATGTTATGAAGGAAGGAACCAAGCGCCATTAACCTAAATCTGAGATAAGGGGCATTTTATTTTTCACACTTGTAAACAAACCCAATGGCAATGGCTTTTTTTCTTGTTTTATATAAAAGAAAGTGCACAGAGTAATAATGTTGTGATTCTACCTCTTGTAGAACTTTTTTCCCCTGCAAGATGGCGGTTTTATCTCAATTCCAATTATAATCGCGCTTGGTTCCTTCATGCATACCATCGATCATATGTATTTGAGGGCTCTTAAAAAAATTTAAGATACAGATCAAATTTTTTTGTTGATTGAAACCAAGTAAGAAGGGCAAATATATATCTTAAATAATATTTGTAGCGTTTAAAAGTCTTTATGGCCTATGTCTAAAAGACTTTAAAAAAAGTAAGAAGAAGAATATCAAAACTGCTAACTAAGGTCATTCATGAAACGGATAATACAACAAATTGGTGAAAAAAAAAAACAGTTAATTATTCTTAGCTAAGAAATATTTAAGAGAAAAAATAAATATAGATCCAACGTCTGATTTCGGTGTCACTTAATAGAAAAGCTGTGTGATGGATGAAAAGGCAGCTTAAAGGATCGATTTAATCAAGCAGAGCCCAGATGAACTTTGCAGGATGAAAACGTTGAAAAAGATTACGATACTTTATTTAAAAATAATATCAATATAACTACTTTTATTAAGAAGTTATGAAATTGGAATTTTGAGTAAAATTATTTTTCGTTTTGTTTACACTGCATATTGATTATAATAAATTTTCTCCAATTTGTCGTTTTAATTTTATATTAAATGTATAAAATAAGAAAAAATATGGTGTAACTGGTCGCACAACACACAACTTTCTCTTACCTTCGGTAATCGAAGTTGTGTCCTGTGCTTGTCACACCAGATTTTTTTTGTGTCGACATATATTTAGTTTCCGCCGATATATTAAATTCAAGATGTAACATTTATAAACATGGGAAAATATTTATATTTTGTTACCATGGCAAGCATTTCTCCTATCTTTCCCTATGAAGTACAAAAGTAAAGTAGTCTTCAAACAATTTCGAGACAAAGATGAGAATATACATTTTAAAGAGCATCTAAAAAATAATTGATTTTTGAATTTTAATCAAAATTTTTAGAGCGGATTTTGAGAAAATCGAAAAAAAAACTGAAAAAGTACATCAGTTAAATACTTATTAGCCGATTTTGTTTAAAAGCTTATTTTCACGCTCCGGGGGGGAGGCTAACTTAAATATAAAATTTTAGCGTCATAGTTCAATTCCTTCATGCTTAAAATTGAACAGACAGACAGACAATGACGAGAAAACCCCTTTTTTTGGAATCAGGGGACCTTAAAACGTGTATATCCATCAAAAACTCGACATCGAATTTTTGACATGTAACTATATAGCCTATATTAACATATATATATATATATATATATATATTATAGTAAGAGAAAGTAAAAAGTGAAATATGAGAACAATTCTGACGAAAATCGGCAAATTTTCGGTCATATTTTTGACATGAATGCAATACTTTCTCCCTTATATTAACATATATAGAGGTAAGAGAAAGTAAAAAAAAATCATAAATACAAATTGTATTTTATTAAGATACAAAATTTGGACAAAGATGAAGTTTGTTTGAAAAAATCTCTTTTCTATATATTAGCGAGAAAAGGGCGCCGATGAAGAGATTAAGCCCCTGGGGGGAGACGACGACAGCCGCAAACCAAATGGGGACCCCCAAGGCGAGCACTGGGGGGTACCGGGCTATTCGGGTCAATCCGGGGGCCATAAACCCCCACAAGCTTCTCCCCTACTACCCTCTTGACGGATTTGCCTTCAGTGCCGATCGGGGTCCTAATGGATTCGTCCCCTCAACCTCCAATTCTACACAAGCATCTCGAATTTACTTCGGGATCCCCCTTCCCCTTCCCCGCCTAACCGGGACTAAGAAATAAATAAAACCTTCGGCTTCCGGTATTCACAGTGGCTAGTAGAGCGCGAGTCCTTATTTGAGTGCTTGATTGCATAAGAGAAATTACTTTATTTTTTTTATTTTATTTACAAAACTTTCATTTATCTAATGCAAATACATTTAATATTGTTTGTTGCTTTTCTGTAAAAAGAACTTGTGTGTTGGAATTTCTAAACTAGTGCTAATAAAGAAGATTACTTCATCAATTGATTGGATTTAAATCTAAGATTTTTTTTTCAGCTTATCTTAAGAAAAATTTCTTCCAAGAGTTAGAAAGTTATTTAAACGATAACATTATTTTAATTGGTTTACTATTTAGGGCATTTGCTTCACTTCTAATTAAATAGTTATCCCTCGGTTGACTATGACTTTCTAGTTTTATCACATATAGTTAAGCTAATCATATGATTAAATATGCGCCCAGATCGTAGTTAACTAGGTAAGACCCAAAGCTCGGTATAAGACTTAACTAAGAGTTGAAGTTAGAAGCATAAGCCTTGTTAATTAATTTTAATTTTATATTTTTATAAATGATGCCTTTTATTAAGTTGCTAACTTCACAAAACTTTCCTTATACCTCAGATAGCTAATTATATGGGAAAAAACTCATTTTTTTACACCGAAGGTTAAGCGTGTTCTTGTTTACTATATTGATGATTTGATGTCTGACAAATTTGCTAGTTGGACTAGAACTTCGAAGCAGCCCTAAAAGATAAATAACT